>CAAKHD010005572.1:67050-169293 GCA_901007705.1 Fistularia tabacaria
TTTTTGTGTGTTGGTGTTGTGTGGGTTGTTTTTTGGGGTGGTGTTTGTTGTGGGGGGTTCATTAAAGGCCGCTCGGGCCCCCCCCCCCCCATCTGCTGAAATACGTTGAGCACAGACAAGTCAAGCAGACATGCCTTTAATGTTAATGACAGTGGAAAGGTGATGTACTATCCTTTTTGACTGATGGAGACTGTGCAGCCTCCGGCCTCTATCAGAGTGAAGTTTTCTTGATTTTATTCATTAGCCAAAACCGACCTGTCAAATTCTCTTCAAAAACCTGTGTTTAAATTGTAACCTGCTTATTATCATTATTAAATTAACCAATTAATTTTGCCTGCAGCTCTGGTTGCCAAACATTTATTTTCCTGGTACTTTGTTCTTCCACTTCTGATGATGAAAGATTTTTTCTTTGTGTCTTCATATCACTTTGCTGACCATTTTCTTGGTCATTTGTTTAAGGAAATAATGACAGAAGGCAAACTAATTTTCTTAATAACCTCTGCCTATAAAAAAATATTTTATATGATTACAATAGGATGAGGGGGCTATTGAGCTACCTACACTTAGGATGTCTCTAAAATGCTGCTCTCATCTGGGTGATGAACTAAATTTGCTCCCAAATCCCATTTCTTCCAGTTTACTCCTAATACTACTTTGCTGACTTATCTTGCTTTCAGCTTTTTCACTTAATCAATCCTCAGTAAATGTCCCTCAGAGCAATATCTCAAAAGAAAAACTGAGCTTACAAGTTTGTTTTTTTGCTGACCTTTGCAAATCAGCCATGGGCCCCATAAAGCAGAAAGTCGTTACTGGAAGTTTACACACTCACTAAGGTTTTTGGAATGGAGACATAATGTGCTTTTGGATACGTTGTAAAAGCTCTGACAAATTCAATATTCACATAAACCTTTTAAGGACTTGAAAATATATCTCATAGTATGAATTTGCTTCCCTTTTTTAACTTTACCGATGTGGGAAGGTGACTCCAATGAAAGGCTGTAACGGAAACTATAGCCAACATTTACCACTGAAATAAAGTAAGCTGCAGGTAGAGGCTACCTTGTAGACTGTGATAGAAACCACAGCTGATTCCGTACTCAAAAAACTATGACCAGAGACAAGAAAATGGAATTACAAGACTATCAACACGAAACAGGGCCTTGTATTAACTTGAACAGACAAGAGGGAAGATAGTGTTCTCTTTTTTTTCATCTGGTCAAAGAAAAAAGAATAACACAGAATTCATGTTCCAACGTGCGTCTAAAATATGTTAGTGAGATGCAAATTCAAAATGACGTTTAGCCATTTTATATGAATATATATATTTATATGTATATATACATATATTATATTTATATGTATATAACTCAACGTATATATATGTGTGTGTGTGTGTTTTATATATATATATATATATATATATATATCCTATTTCTATTTTATTCCCTGCAAATTAACCTTATATCTATTTTGGCTTCATTCCAAGTGTATATACTATCTATGATAATGGTAAAATTTGATTAACTTTGTTAACCAGATTGAGTTAACAAATTTCAGAAGTTTTCAGTCATAATGGGACTATATTGGCTAAATGATGTACTCGCCTAAGCTAGTTAACCACCAGCTGCTTGCGCATGTGTTTCTACAGAATCATGTTTCCCATGACCTCAGCTGCTGGCACCAGTGGCATGGGATCAGGCCCAACCATGCTGTCATGCTGCCCACCTGATACAGCTCTGTCCTAGGTTGTGTTTATCACACCTCCCCTTTCTCTGAGAGGTGTGGATGTGTGGAGCCCTTGCCAGAGGGTGCTGCTGGAAATTTGATCCTGCGGTCATTTTATGTGCAATTAAACTCTGCGGCGTGTGAGCATAGCCTTGTGTTATTTTTCTGCTATGTTTTGTCTTTAGAGTAACGTAAATGTTGAAAGACAAACGTATCAGAAGAGCTTATGTTAACCTCTGTGTAAGTCTTCTGCAGCATCATAACCACAATTAAGTCTTCCTCACAAGTTTCCTCATCATTTTCTGAGTTCAACTGTAGCCATACTGCTATCAACTCAACCATAACTTAGAATGTGGTTCAGGTCAGGTACACTTTTGTGAATCCAGATGGAAACCAACATCATTGAGATATTTATATGTGTTGGAATGTGGGTACTGACCTCAGCATAAGCATAGTTATTGATGACTGCTGATGTTATCATTAACCAAACCAGTAACCAATATGTTCATAACATCATATTAGGAAGGTCAACACAACATGTTTGAATGTGCACAGACTTTGATACTTTGTTGGATGTAAAAATGAATCCATCAGATTTACAATCAAAATGTAACATCTTAGGTGTCTGATGAATTTGTTATGTGAAGTACATGTGTGGTGCAGCTGGTTGTTACCAATTAATACGTATGAATTACCTCAATGCTGTACCATTCCATTAGATAGCACTTACTCTAGTTTGTCCAGTGAGTTTTCTGTTTGATTAGATGTTCCATGAGGCATTTGGGTAGTCTAATCACTATAATGTTAGCTGGTAGTACCCAAAGGCCTGCATGGTCTGCAGCCACTGTAATGGTTGTATTGCAGTGAGGGAGGGCTGTCCCAGTTGAAACCCAATAGTGTGAGACTGAATGTATAAACGAATTGCATCCCCTTAAAGAAATAAAAATGGACAATTTCATTGTTTGAATTCATCCGCAAAAGCAAAGAAAATCAGTTAGAGGAAATCATTATGGGAAATCCTAAATAGACAGATAAATGAAGAAAATGACCAATAAATGAAGATAAAATAAAGATATTATAGAGAGCTAAAATGAACTAAACTAAACTCTGAAATTATTAAATGAAGTGTTCAGACAGGCCAAACTGCTGCAGTAAAGCTCCTTTTTTTGTAGTACTTGTTTAAAAATAACCATATTCCTCACAAGTTCTTATTTTAGGATGTATCTTGTGTTAATTTAGTGTAATTGTGTCAGACTCTCCACATAACATATATTGAGCATTTATACTCTGGTAAGAAGTGTTTGGTAAGAAAACATCTGATAAGAGTTGATTATGAGATTTTTAAAGAATTTATTAGAGCAGTAAACATTTGCTGATGTTTTGGGTTATAGTGTTTTTTCATTTGAAGAGACCAAGTTAGACTTTGCAGGGTTCGAAAATTGAAGACTTATTGTTATTATTGATTTAGATCATGAACTGACTTCTTGAGTGTCATTTTGTACCTCCTCACAATGACCCAAATGTCTCCAGATAAGATTTATTCCCATGCTGACTCAATTTCAGCAGTCTCTGAATCATCAACGATTTTCATGGTGTCTTGAACAGGCAACTTGCACTGTGCATGCAGTTGTGAAATTGATATTTTAATAGCTTGGATTATTACAGTGTAATATTTCCTTTTAATTCAGCACTGCACTAACAACTGTTTTGCAGCACACAGCAACCATTCAATGGAAACAAGAACACATCAAATTAAACATAGAATTTTACATTTTCTATCAAGCACAACATCATGATGATCACCATGACCATTATCTGTGCCGGCTCTAAACCATTCGTTATCTGAAGTCAATGTTCTAATGAACCTCCTTTTAGCAATACGTCCTTGGACTTAAGTTCCTTTTTTCCCCAATCTCTAGGGTTTCGTTCGACTTCACTATTGATGTAGCAGGAGACATGGTTAACCTTCAGAGTTATCATCGCTCAGTACCTTTGAGACTGCTTATTTTAAAATGTGATTGTTGCAGCTATTGTTAACCTAACAGTGTATTGATTTTTGTTGGTAGGGAGGAGAATATGTTTTTGTTTTCCTCAAGTCACAAATGCATAATTGAAAATGCTTTTTATGACAGGTAACTTAATTAAAAACACCTTTTAACTAGTCTTTTCTAGAAATTAAGTTTGTGTTAATGTGTTGTGTATATATAATATTTCTGGGATAAAGAACCATTGAAGTAGTTTATTTTGTTCAAAGGAGCTCAACTCTGAGAGGTCAGTGGTAGAAGCTGCGCTTTTAAAAACTTCAGTGATGATTTATCTGAGGTGACTTAAAAAAAATACAGATTTAACGGTACATTGCTTTTTAACCACCAGCGGGTAATTTGCATCCTCTTGAAGTTTTTTTCGACCCCGAGGATATGCCAATTTCTCTTTTTGAAATGTTTGGGAATTGCATGTTACGGTTGCATAGTTGTGCTTGATCTGAATTTTGGTAAGTTGTTTTGCCATACTGTAGTCTCAGGACAGTCTCAGAATATACCAAAAGCCAACCCACAGCAAGTCTCATATCAATTATTTCAAAAAGGATAGAGAAATCAATCAAATGGCTGTTTGCGATCTCCAACTGTGTTATGAAGCACTTTCCAATACAAATGATAAAGAGTATGTTCCGCTGGGAGATGATAAAGTTTACCATAATAAACAAATATAATCGAACAAAAAGAGGTACAATTTGCTGATATTCCAATATTTGAAGCTTGCAGTGCAATTGGAACCGCAGCCAAGAGAAACAATAGCCCCCCACACCCAACTCCCCACCCCCCGAAGGAAATGCCAAACATTACAGTACTGTAAAAATAGCAGTCTCTGACTTTAGAGAACTAAAGAGCAAGTTAAAGGACAGGAACTCCCTCCCTCGGGTCACACTGATGGCAAGGTCTCCCTCTACCCTTTCCTCTCTGGTCTTTATTGCTCTTTTTGTTTTTCTCTCCCTGTCTGATCTATTTCTGAACTGATTTCTCATAGCTGCCCTTTTTTTTTCCCCCATCTCCTTGTTTTACTTCTGTATTTTTCATCAACTGCTCTTCTCTCTCTCTCTGGCCATCATGAATAACGGAATATCCTAGTAACACATCACCTACACAATCTGTTGCTTTATTAATGGTAGCACCTACTACAGCTGAAGTGCCAAATGGCCCTCCTAGATGTATCACATTTGAGGGATCTATAAAGCTGTGACCCAATGTGAATGTCTCACTAAGCTCAAGAAATGTGGTGTTTAATGCCTTTGGTCAAGCAGCCTATTCTCAAAGTTGGCAGCTCAGTTTCATTAACTGGTTGTAAGAAATCTCCCATTGTGCTTGTCTACAGAAAACAGATGTATGTCCTGGCACACATGGTCTTCCTATGTGCAACTTACTGTGGGGCAATCAGTTATTTTACAATAAAGGAAGTAGCACTAGAATGTAAAATGAGCAAGGGAGGGAGAGTGTCTTCTGTCAATATCAAGATGAGTTCAACTGACTTTTATCCCGCTGATTTCAGACGAAGTCTTATTTCTTTAGTGTGAATTTTGTCATTGTGTAAGTACATTTCCCATATCTTTCAGGAAAATTGAGTTCCAGCCTTCAGAGTGCTATATTTAGGATTTACCAGGTATTTCGGTTTGCATCCATGGTCAAGACATTCACTCACAGCCTTTGAGGCAAACATGTCCATTGGTCTCTTTTAAAGGTGTACTTGGTTTATTTAACAATTAAATGTCAGCCATTTTGTTTCTTTTTAATGGTTATCCATTGCAGGTGTTGTAAGATTGAGACATTTATCTTGATCAGGGTTTAGCCACCACTGAATGCATACCACCATTTGCTCACATAGTTAAGCAAAGCATAGTTAATTGTCTCATTGCTTTTTGGATAAGTCAGCTCACCCAGGTTTTAGCACAGTCTATCAAGCATGGTAAAATGTCAGCTGGCAAAACACAGAGAAACTTTAAGGAATATATTGTTAACCTTTATATAGCATTTATTTTGTCCCTCCTGATTTACTAGTATGTGTGTGGCTCAGAATGGATTTTTCACTGAAAGGATTCTCTGAGGAAGCTCATAATGCTATTTATGTTGGGCCTAGATTGCTTTTTCCGACAATATGGACTACATTTGCATATTTATGGGAAAAATGTCATTCTCATCATAAATCAGAAACACACACACAAGTGCATATACACAGGAAGGCATATGTTAATTTACAACAAAAATACAGAGCTTTGGTGTCAACTGTCAACATAAACACAAACAGGTTCATACAATGGAGGATAATTAATTTGTCGAGTCCTGCATTGCCCTCAGTCAATAACCTTTTGGAAAGACGACAAATTACAGTGTTATTACTTAATGATTACTCTCTCATGAATCGTCTGTTTGCTAAGAAATATAGTCATCCCAGTTTTCTGATTTGCTCATTCAGGATTTGAAACAAAATCAATACTCCACCCCCTGTGCAATGTTTGAAACCGGTTCCAGCAATTGTTAGGTCTTTATTGTGGTGAATTTTGAGATTTCTTAATTCTTGGCTCCATTCATTCATTTTGAAACTCTGCTTGAATTTAGGCTCCAAGGGGAAGTACATCTGATAAATTCAAACAAATACATAAACACATAATTTGGAATAAAACAGACAAAATGTGGAGAAGTATTGCGCAAATAACAAAACTTTGTTAATATTTTCACAACTGCAACACTTGCAAGTCTACACCTATACATTTTGCTTTGTTGGCTGACCTGCATGTCCGTTCCCCCTCTCTGTTATCCTTGTTTTCCCTCTTTTTTCATCTTTGTGTTGTTCTTGTAAGGTTTAGGGTCATGCCGTGTTCCACTACGCGTGGGACCGCAAAGCATTATTTCCCAAAGCTAACATTTCAAGGCAATGTCCCAGATTTCATCGGCTCAAGACTTCAAAAGACAAACAAATTCAACATTGATGCTTTTTAAGTTGGTTATTTATTTTTTAAATGACTGCGAAGAAAGCAAGGCAGCCTGTCATAATGGTGCAGCATTTTGTGCCAATCAAACTGCACACAGATGGGTCAAGTGCAGGTTAACTTGTCACCATGTCAGCAGCTTACATTACACCCAAGGGGGGAAATTGAAAGTGTCCCAAGCTATGCAAGTTTAATATGATGGAAACAGCCACAAACTGCAGAAAATGCACCTGCATAATTCCCAAAAGCTGATTCTCCATAATTAATCATTCACAATTCATATTTTACATCTCCCAGAAACAGTGTCACACGTTGTGTTACGTAGCAAGAGATATATTCAACTTTTCTATTTGACAAGTTGGACACGTTGTCAGATTTAGGCTAAATCACATTTAGCAGTTAGCTTGCAGACTCTCTGTGTTACATTTTGGTTGCTGGGATCTGGTCACCGCTGTCTCAGGTGTGTTGCTTGCTGGGAGAAATGCACATCAACAATAGAAGTGCCATAAAATGAACCAAAAGCATGGTTGCTACACAGTGGATCACTACATCAACACACTATTCATTTTATTACCCGCTGGCTGTAAGGGAATAAGGAGTAGAGGTATTGGGGGGAGGGTAACAGACACAAGGTCATTTGCAAATTATCATTACAATCCAAAGAATAGTTAATTCTATTTCACCTTCATGTGTCAATGTACAGTATGAAAGCAATCGGCAAGTGTGGCTCGACCCGACAAGAGTTAATAATTCATTTTGTTCCTGACGTCTTGTATCAGTCCCTGTCAGCTGTCCTGATGAGGAGCGAAAAAGTGCACGCAAACTCATATGCTTGTGAAATTGACATGCAGGTGGACTTGCAGTGACAGTTCCTGGTACTCACACAACCATTGTCATGTTTCAGGCTAAAAATTATACAGCCAGAAACACCGCACTCATCCGTGCTCATGTTACTCGCTTTTTGGGAATCCGCCGGATACATAAGTGACAGAGAGACATAAGCCGAGCTAATATTATCCCAAATGCTCAAGCACAGCTGATTTCCATACAGAATTGGGGCATGGTGGTGGGGCTGAAAATCCAATTTAAATAAATGTTGGCAGAATCATATACAGTTGCAAATGCACATAGAATTCCATACCAATTCACGTACACCCACACTGGCTTCATATTGAGCCATATGATTTCAAATCCAATCTTAAAGTGTTTGGGATTAAATTAAGCAAATATGTTTTAAATTACATTTAAATGCAATATATTATTTAGATATCACAATAATGTGTAATATTACTAGTCCTACTATAGGTTTATTTATGAAATACACATGCAGCCCTTTATTTCT
This sequence comes from Fistularia tabacaria, assembly GCA_901007705.1. Taxonomy (NCBI): domain Eukaryota; kingdom Metazoa; phylum Chordata; class Actinopteri; order Syngnathiformes; family Fistulariidae; genus Fistularia; species Fistularia tabacaria. The sequence goes on from CAAKHD010005572.1 coordinate 75,096, forward strand.
GCAGTCAGTTTTTATCTAAAAAGAGCTGATACCCATTAGTATTTGAAATAATCCACACTATGTAGTTTTTAGGCACAGCTATCTATAAAGTTGTTTTTTGGGTTTTTTTTTTATTTCAATTCACAGTCAGTTAGGTAAACATAGCCGGTCCCCCAGAGGACACTCAACCTGTGTTTTTTCCATGAAAGACTCACAGTTGCACCAGGAATGGAAAATCTTACTGACAATGTGAGTCACAACTCTGCTGTAGCCTCCTGTGTTTTTATATTCCAGTGATGTGGTGGAGGAAAAGCACACCGACCTTGAAACCTGTCAAATTATGTACTTGCTGGGTTATTGCAAAAGTGGATATTATTGAAAATCCTGCGAAAACAATAATTTTTCTTTCTTGTGGGAAAGGGTCATACTGGCCGTGAGCTTTTAAATGTTTTGATTCAGATTCAGTCATCTTCTCATGTCCTGTCGCAAACTATACCAGTGTTCAGTATTGTTTTTTTTAATAACACATTGCTTCCCAACATGCTGAAGATCATTGTAAATATGTCCAATATCAGAGCTGTATCTAAAAGCAACCTTTATGGAGTTAACCATAAGTCTACTGTACTCTAATAAAGATGGGATGGAAACACCAGCTTGGCTTCATAGCTGTGTATTCTCAGGGTTTACATGCTTGATGAAACCTAACTGTTTGAGGGCTAGTGCAGAGAAAAAGGGAGAAGGAGGCAGGAAGGGACAGAGGGAATGAGAGGAAAGACTTGCAAAGCGGGGGCAGGAAGAAGGGTGAGAGTGAGCGGAAAAGAGGAAAATATGAAAGGAAGTAGTGAGAATGAGTGGGGGGGACTGAACACAGTCCAGGTTCCCATTTGCTAAGATTTTACTTTTTTATCCCATGAAGCAGCTGCATGCAGATACATGGCTCTCGTCAGAGACATTATGGAAACAAAGGCAAATAAGTTTAAGATGTTACTTTCTCATTTTCTGTAATCATATGTTTTGGTGCACTCTGGTCAATTGGAGGACTTTTTTGGGATTGTCCCACTTCCTTTTTCCAAAACCGTAGTGGCAAATGGCTGTAGTTTCTTGATGTCTGCAGAAGCTCTGCATTGCTTGCTGCTGTCCTTTCCTATGCTTATGTGTATTTTTATAACCCTCCTTACTTAAATTAAGTGAAAATGAAAAAAAAGTCTGAATTTCAATCTACTTATGCCATTGAATTCCAATGAGCCTATTTAAACATTGCACTGCTTCTTAATGGTTTAACTGGTCAGCTGAGGTGATTAGTGGCACTGCTTGGGATTTCTTTGAATAATGAGTGTATTTATACCACAGTGACAACATTGTATTTATTTGTACCTTGAATGTGTGCACCTTTGTGTGACAGATTGTCTTATTCTGCACAAACATGCCATTTTTTCTCTGGAAAGATATGTTGGGTGCATGGTATTTTGTTACCTCATAAAGTAATGAATGAAAGCTCCTTGTTTCAGTTGGAGACAGACTGTGACATGCAGCAAGAAATCTGCTGTGTTTTGCTGCCATAGTTGAATATTTTCCCTCCTCCTCAAGCTTATTTTTTAGGAGACAAAGCTTGAATAAGTAATGTGTTACTATTTCACACGAGCATGCATGCAGTATAGACTTTTAAATAGCATCTTTAGCCTTTTTGCTTTTCGGTGGTGCTTGTTACCCACTGCATAACTGCACACTGGGATTTACAGCAATGTTTGTTCACAGCAGCCAGACAAGAGCTTCAAAAATCTAATTTCTGCTGATGATTTGAGTATAATTCTTTTGATACACCAGCATCTCTTGTGTAAATGACAGATGTTTCTATGTTGTTCCAGTCATATGATATGGCCATAAAAAGTCATTCTCACTGCCAACCCCCTGGGCAGCCACAGCTGTGCCTCCACTAGTGATAACATGGACTAAGCACTTATGATATTTAAAGAATGGTTAATCTCCACTCCCATTTACCAAGTTCTTTGTTTCATAGTATCCCTCTGTCTGCTTGCAACACTTCAGTTTTGCACTGACTGCACCTTGTGGATTCCTTGGACATCACACCAGATTTCTGGAAATGTTTCGAAGGCATGCTTAGGTTTGGTTTGGTTTGATTTACGTGATGCAACGTATCTATTTAGTGTTTTATTTACTTAATACACAGGAATGATAACCATTTTCAGAAAGAGTTGTCTCAGGAGTTCTAAAATGTGAAACAGTTTTAAAAAAAGACACAGATTTGCTTTATTTCTATTAAATGACGATTGAATTAGTGTATGCAGGTTATGCTGGTTTATTAGAGTAGATTTAACCATGGAGATAGAGGAAAAATATGCTTGTCTCTGGAGAAAAGTAACACACTCCACCAACTCCAAATTCCACAAACCGGTTTATGTGTGACTTATAGTGATTTTTTACTTTGTATTTAAATGTTTGAATTTGACCAAAATAATTGGCCAAGGAGAAAAAAAGTGCATAATTTTAATAAATGTACAATTTTTCTGAGATGACTACCATGGAAGGAGAATAAATTTTATATGAAAGCAACACTGGGTTAAATTTGTGCCTCCACCTGCAAGCTCTTCAGAAAAGATTTTTGTTTTAGTATTTGAGTAAATGTATTTACAGATTTAGATGTGATGTCAGATAGGAAGGGTCAGCTGAGAGAAGCAGCATTTTTACCGAGGTGCCTTCCATCCAATGTTATGAGGAGGCAAGGTGGAAGCTGTATGGAAGCGTGCAATAATTTGACAGAGGCGCTACATCTCCTTTATGCCCTCTTATGGCTACAGTTTTGATCCAAGGTGACGACATTGGATGTAGAACTCTTTATTGTAATCTTTTTTTTTTCATTTCACAGTTCTAGCCTCATCCAGGTTTGCTGATCATTTAGACAAGGCTTTTTTTCTACCATTATTATTTGTAATATGAAGGCACAGGGATATCACATATTATTTGATTTATAATATGACTTGAAATCAAATATGTAAGCAGAACTTAATACCACATTTTTTCAATCCATCACATTCTGTATTTTATTTAATTTAAAGCCAAGTTAAATCTAATTTCTGCCTTTCAAACTCGTCCAACCAACTTCATCTCGATTGCAACTGTGACTAAGGATCATCAATAATTCAATCAGTAAGTTTGATGGTCATTCCAGTGACCTAATTCAGTGTTCACAAATTGGATAACCTTTTAGTCACTTTTTTATTTGGGGATGGTGAGGATCTCATTGAAACACAACGTTCTTGTCGGCCTGTTCTCTTTTCCTTATACGTCATATTATGCAATAACATAAGTAAAATATACAAAATTAACATTGTGCTGGAACAAAATGTGGTGAGAACAAAAGTTAAGTGAATGCACAAAAATGAAATGTTCAAAATTTTAGGTGTATAGTTGAAAACTACAGGGTAAAAAGACAATGGCTACCGTGAGTCCGGGCATATTTTGAATGTTTTACTGAGTGAAGAAAATTGAAAAATCAAAACAATAATGTATGCCCATGAATACAAAATAAAAGATTAAATTTTACGAGTTTACATGGTGCTGTGTGACTGGGTTATCTATTGTTCATGTTCAGCATTAAGACTGGAAAGTAATTTTGAGTAAGTACTTCATCTATTTATACCGGAAAATGAATAAAAAATGCTGCCGACGTACAATGCATTACATACATAGTGCTTGTAGTGCCAGATACTGTTTTCCGACAGCAAATTAACTCACATCAATGCTTTTTAATTAATACTCTCAGAAATCTAAATAATGGCTTGGTTATGTCTTACCTGCTTTCTTTAACAAAAAGCACTAAGAAAAACTTTTACTCATGACAGGTCATTATGTTTTTTACATTATGACAGGACAAGTGCATCTTAGTCAAAGAAAAAAAAAATAGGGTAATGTATCACAGTGCATTAATTTATAGCTGCAGCAAAAGAAATGTGCCATATCATACCCTGCTGGTTTCTGGGCATCTGCACTCTCTGGAGTCTGTTAACCAAACTGTGAAGTTTTTCTGCTCCTGTTCCTAGTTTGACCTCCTCTTTGGGGTGAAGTCCCAATAAGTCAGATATCTTACTCTATTACTATACATCTGTGATGTGAAAAGATTTCTAAAGAATAGAAAGATACTCTAGAGTATATTTTACATAATGTAATTTCTGTGGGGAATACAGGACGGCATTCAACCTGTCCACAGGCACTTTGCATACACGTAACACACACTGTGAGCACATCCACACCAGAGCAACCACAGTTCCAATTACAAGGTAGCTGTTCTGGTTGAGCTGTCTCGTTCAAGGGCACTTTCACAAATGTTTACAGGAGGCAAAGCTAGAAAAACAACAAGTGTAATTCTATCAATCTAATTCGGAAATGTTTAATTGTTGGCCCCTCATCCCTGCATCACCCACTGTCCATCAAGCACCGGCTGCAGCTGTAGAATTGCAAGTCAGTGGGGAACAATTCGACTTCTACAAGTGGATTGTTTATTCAAGGAAAATCGTCTTTGTTCCATAAATGCCTTTTCTGTGATGCATGCATCAAAACATACACTCTACGGACTGGCTCGGACTTTAAATAAATAGAATTCTTTTTGTTTCTGTTGGAAAGATGATGAAGAATGTGGGACTTTGGTGTTTTCTATTTTGGGGTGTTCCCAGAGGTTATGTCTCAAATGTGTCACAGAATTTATTCCTACTGTTGTGCACACATGATCTAACTACAGCATATACATTTATTGTCAGTGAATATCACAATGAGAAGCTGGAAATATACCAGAGGGTTGCTGAATATAATGACAAACCAGAATAATTAATTTTGTTAAATCGAACAGTATGAAAATCATTTTTTCTCCAAAATTAGGATAACCTCCATTTCTTGTTGTTTTTAACAACAGATGTAAAATGATTATGAAAACCTAGAACCTCCGGGTCGGGGAAGAGGTCCTGCCCCAAGTGGAGGAGTTCAAGTATCTCGGGGTCTTGTTCACGAGTGATGGGAGGATGGAGCAGGAGATCGACAGGTGGATCGGTGCAGTGTCTGTAGTGATGCGGACTCTGTACTAGTCTGTCGTGGTGAAGAGTTACGGCTCAGCTCTCAATTTACCAGTCAATCTACGTTCCTACCTTCACCTGTGGTCACAAACTGTGGGTCGTGACCGAAAGAACGAGATCGCAAATATAAGCGGCCGAAATGAGTTGTCTCCGCAGGAACTCGGAGTAGAACCGTTACTCCTCCGCATAGAGAGGAGTGATATGAGGTGGCTCGGGCATCTGGTCAGGATGCCTCCTGGACGCCTCCCGGGGGAGGTATTCCGGGCATGCTAATCTGGGAAGAGACCACGGGGAAGACCCAGGACACGCTGGAGAGACTATGTCTGTAGGCTGGCCTGGGAACACCTAGGGGTCCCCCAGAAGAGCTGGACCATGTGGCTGGGGAGAGGGAAGTCTTGGCCTCCCTGCTCCGGTTGCTGCCCCCACGGCCCGACCGAGGATAAGCGGCCGAAGATGGATGGATGGATGGATGGATGGATGGATGGATGGATGGATGGATGGATGGATGGATGGATGGATGGATGGATGGATGGAAAAACCTAGAACCTTTTCCCATGGTTATCATACTAGCCAGTGAGCTATATATTTCTATTACGAGTAGAAAAAGAGAAAACTCCTAGCTGTTAGTTAATTCTCCCATGCCAAGTTTGAAAGCCCGAACATCTTATCTTAACTCATCATAAAAATTTTTGAATTATCAATAAGCAAGCACCTTGCTATTATAATCAGCTGAACAATAGCTATGGTAGAGTGCTATTCAGGCTTGTATGTTTGTGAATGCAAGTGAAAGGCTTGTGTGTGTGTGAGAGAGATAGAGAGCTGCAAGCTGTTCTCCTTCTAGAGGGGACACACTTTATTTTTCCAAGAATGGCAGTTGAAGAGAGACAACAAGACAGAAAGCATTTATGCTTTTAAACATGCTCTGGTTCGTGTGTGTGTGTGTGTGTGTGTGTGTGTGTGTGTGTGTGTGTGTGTGTATGTGTGTGTGTGTGTGTGTGTGTGTGTATGTGTGTGTGTGTGTGTGTGTACAGTTTCATTTGTATGTGAATGTGTTTGACTGCCCCAGCCTGTCCACGCAATGTTTACCCTCAAGCCAACAAATCGTCCCCGAAGCGGGTCCTATCATAGATAGCATTGTTTCCCCAGAGTGACATAGCCAAAGCTTAATGGGGCTTCTGATGGTGTGCTATAGCCTGGTGTTAATTATAACACCATGCTCTGTTAAACACAGTCACATTAACTTCAGAATAAGCAGCTCTGTACTATGGAATTAAGATTAAAGAGCGGTTGTCCTTGGACCCAAACATTCCTGGTTCAATTCCTGGCTCCTCCGAGCCTGTCCAAGTGTTGTTAAGCAAGACACTGAACTCCTAACTGCTCCCCTGGTGCTGCTAAGTGCCTTCCAACTGCTCATGGCAGTTGCAGATTGGAATTTCCCATAAGGAATTGATAAAATAAATTGAAAATAAACTGGATTGAGTATCAAGGACTCATCTCTCTTGTGTTGTCATCCAGAAAAATTTGCTTCTGCCGCTATACATAAACTTGATTGTTTACCTGTCATTCTCAACCTTCCCTGAAAGATAAAAATCCATCACATCAAAATGTTTTGAAACTATCATATCAGACAAGATTTTACCATTAAAAAAAAAAAAAGAATAAATCTTCAGTTCATTTAAGTACTTCTTTCAGTGGCCTTTACAATCAAAGGTCCTGTTCAAGTCCCATTGCGCACAAGCTGCTGTGTATACATAGCTTCATTTAGCTGTAATTAAAGGGACTGAAATTAAAGAGATTCAAAATTCAAAGTGTTGATTGTCATATGTTTAGTGTGGAAATATGTTTCCCTGTACTATGAAATTCTTACTTTGCTGTCGCAGTGCATATAGATATGTATTGATTATAAATATGAACAGTGTGAACAGTGCAGATAAACATTGAGTGCAGCTTGGTGTGCAACTCACAAAGTACAGGTGCAAGGATGAGTCCAGTCTAATTGGAGAGTGCAGTTTTATTTGAAATTAAAAAGAAATGTTCAGAAATTCACATGCACCTGTCACGATCATAGGATTTTTGATTGTCATATTATTGACCTGGAGACTTTACAGTGTATCAACAGGGTTTGGATTGTAAATAATCCACACTGTAATTTATGTATATTCGCATTTATTGTTCTTGCTAACATTTCTACATGCTGCAAACATCAATGAAAAGGTCAAGCAGTGCTGTTTTATTTGACATGATGTTCCTTACGGCCATGAATACTTAATGAGCCATTCATAGAACAAAACGGAATATGGAATTTTTCATAAATTGTTTTAATGGGACTCTCCTGGGTCACCTCCACATCTTGTTATTTAAATTTATTTGTCCATGATTATGAACTATTTAATGCAGGTGCAGTAAATCCAAGCTCCCCTTGCTATCATAGAGCAGAACCTTTTGCTTGCTCGCTCAGTGGTAGTTAGCCACTGAACTCTCTCTCTGTTTATTCCTAACACAGCCAGGCTCTGTGATAACAACCACATAAAGTGTCAGATAAATAGCAACCAAGGTGAATATTGGAGGGCATTATGGGTATAGGTGTGTGCAGATGCACAGCCACAGTCACTGCCTTTCCCAAGTAAAAAAACAACAATATACCAAGGTGCACACAACTGCACAAACGAATTTTCTTTTATCAGCGTTATATCGGCATGATTGCACAGGGCAGTTATTCATTTATTTTCAAGATAATGAATTTTGTAATGATTCCAATGCATATATATAACTACTTTCTTCAGTTGAGTGCCTTTCCCAAGCACTTAAGCTGCAGCTCTAATTATGTTTGCTTTAAATCAAACTTGATGTCAGGGCATTGTTTTGGTGCAGAAGATGGGAGGAGGCCATTGTTAGAGCAAATGTGTTTGAACTTTTGAGGTCCAACCTTCAAATATAGTCTAATCTTCATCTCTTTCCCGATGTTATTATTATTATTATTATTATTATCATTATTATTATTATTCAATGTAAGTGAACGACAATGTCAGGTGAGGATATCATTACTGTAACCATGATTACAAATCAGTTTTTTCCTCAATAAATACAGAATATTGGGGTCTTCTGATATTAGTGATATATTAATAATGTAACAAATTGGATAACAAACACTTCTAAAGAGGCACAGTATTGGATCAAGGAGGACAGAAATCTAGTGTGTTCACTAAACAGATTATTGATATAACCAAATAAGAAATATGAGCAGTTTAATTTATTCTGTTTGTTTCTATATTCAGCCATTGTTTATTTATTTCTACAACTAAAACTGCTGCTACTCTGAAAAGTACCGTACCAATACCCTCAAGCTCAAGTTCATTACAAACCACTATATTTTAGGACCTTCAAGAGCACCTGACTGGACATAGACCTGACAAATGACAACAAGCCCGGAAGGTCAGAATTGTATTTCTTTCTGGGAAAGATAAACATGTAATTTCTATTGCACACAAGAAAGAGAGGTTAAGAAAGGTCTCAAACCCATTGCTTGGTGTGAAAAGTTGTTTTTGCATTGTCTTTACCACAAAACACAAACACATTATTTCTCAAGAGTGAGATGAGACTAGTCACAGTATCCTCTATAAATTGAATTGTCACTGCCAGCTCATCCAGTATAATACCTTGACTTTGCTTCCCGGCAGTACACGGATCGACAGACCTTGTGAGCTTTGCTACTAAGTCGCAGAATCAGAGACAATGGAAGGCCTAGTGGTCATTTTTGGTATCACTGGTTTAAAGGCTACATGGGGAAAAGAGCAAGATGCTGAGATTCAGAGGGTTTTTATGAGAGGGGAGAAGGATTTGAAATCAATTTTCTTGTTTCTCTCCAACTCTCTTTTTCCCTGTCACTCTTGAAATTTTTATCAGGACAGTGTCTTAGAAAATGGCCGTTCCTGGAATCTATTGCTGAATAAATTATTTCTAGATAATGTTAGCTGATCCTTGCTCAGATATGCAGAAGTGATCCAGATAATAAAAATATGTAGAAGAACTGTGGTACTATGACTGTCCTTGTTTTCCGTTGTCTTCTCTCTACTGGTGTGACTTGCTCTTTCCCATTTTTCTTATTGTCCTTATCCCTTGTCATTTTTTTCTTGAATTTTGTAAGATTTTTACATGTCTTAAATTGATCCTTCAGATTATGAAATTGGTCAGCATAACTGTCTATGGCAGCCCACACAAGTGCATGACATTCACTTCATTGGGTATGGCAAGTAAGAGTCTTCCTGCACACCTAGTCCTAGAACAGCCAGAGCTGCCAGTTATATCATATTTCACTAACGCATTTCTACACTGAACTTTCCACAACAACTGGGCCTCTGATCAGATTCTGGTTGGTGTTTCAGAGATTTCAGTTTATGCAATCAAAAAGAAACAGTATTCATTCGCTTCAGCTCCAAATCAATGTGCTCTATTTTAGCCATGTTTCTGGAAGAACATGAAGAACTATAAACACTAACATTTTAAATTCCACCACATTACATTTTGGCATGACACAAGCACAAAACAGCAGACGTATAAATGCTGTCCGGCACCATTTGTGTCCGCTAAATCACAGTAGTCATCATCTTCTTAGGACTCATCAGCAGCAACCCATGTCAATGTGCATGTTCTCTACACTGTGGCTTCCCTATCTTCGTAGTGAATGTATGCCAATATGTGATTCAGCATGAATACATCGATCAGATGTGTAGACTTCCTTCAAAAGAAGAAATTATAAATCAGTGGCCTGTATAATTTCGGATTGCAAATATATAATTTCTTTTCTTTTTCCCACCCTCAGGTAACTGGCCAGCTTCTGTGGGATTTGATATTACCTTTAGATTGGTTCAACTGAAGATGGAAACACTGGAGTCTGAGCTGACTTGCCCAATCTGCCTGGAATTGTTTGAAGATCCCCTGCTTTTACCCTGTGCACATAGCCTATGTTTTAACTGCGCACATCGAATCCTGGTGTCTCATTGCTCCACCAGTAAGCCCCTCGAGTCTGTCTCGGCCTTCCAGTGCCCGACCTGCAGATACGTCATCACACTGAATCACCGCGGGCTGGAGGGCCTAAAGCGCAATGTGACGCTGCAGAACATCATTGACCGCTTTCAAAAGGCCTCCCTTAGTGGCCCTAATTCCCCCACTGAGAGCCGGCGCCTGCAGCCGCAGCGGCCCTTCACCGCCACCATTAGTGGCACAATAGCTGGGACTATTGGCGGCGGCGGTGGCAGTGGCACGAGTGGAAGTAGCGCCCGCGGAAGCCCGGCCACTTCCAGCCACCCCCATCCGCACGCCAATCACGCTAATCACACGAACGCCAACCACAGTCCTGCTGTTGTTGCTAAAATGGATCCACGCATCACCTGCCAGTTCTGTGAGCAGGATCCACCTCGTGAGGCTGTGAAGACATGCGTCACATGTGAGGTATCATATTGTGACCGCTGCTTGCGCGCAACCCACCCAAATAAGAAACCCTTCACCAGTCACCGTCTTGTGGAGCCTGTGCCAGACACTCACATCCGTGGCCTGACCTGCCTGGAACATGAGAACGAGAAGGTCAACATGTACTGCTTGGTGGATGACCAGCTAATCTGTGCCCTATGCAAGCTGGTGGGGCGCCACCGTGAGCACCAGGTGTCCTCACTCACAGAACGCTTCGACAAGCTCAAGGTTAGTCATGCATCTTTTTTCTAAGTTTGCAACATAATATCCTATTAGCAACAAATTAAGATAACCAAATTTTTTTTTTGTTTAACTTCCTTGAGAAAATAGAAAGGTAAGTCTCAGATGGAATAGGACATTAATTGACAGGAGGGATCCATTTATGCCTTCTATTCCCCTTAAAACATTCAGTATTTTTTAATAAAAATAAAAAAAATATTTGCAGTTTGCTATAAATTGAAGTCTTGCACCAAGCCATATCTCTCTTGTGGATTTTTGTTGTCTATGACCTTTAGTGCTGCCTCTATTTCATCAAATGGGCTCACATAAGCTTTTATGAATGCCAAGATTAAGGCCAATTATTCAGATTGCAGAGAGAGGGAGCAAGAGCATTGGGTTGGTCTGCTGTTGAGGAGGGTAGAGAGTTGGAGTAAAGTAGGGAGGCCATCATTGCAATAGTCGATGAGCTGGCATTCCATGTGACCGCTGAGCTTTCAGGGGCTCTGGGGGAAAGACCAGGATTGCTGAATCAGGATGAAAAACAACAGAGAGGCACTAGCTGGAGCTAATTCCACTAAAAGATCTAAAGGAGGCAACCATTATCAGATGGCTTTAAAAGATTACAATGAGTGTGTGTTGACATATGTGGTAATTAACACAAGATAATAAACAAAGATGACTGAACACAAATTGTCTTATAACTGAAATTCTTATCTGGCTGTTTGTAGACTAACATGACAAATGTAATTTGTAATATTTCATTTGGTATGCAAGGATGAGTGTGTGTCAGTGGCTGTTCATCGTCACCATTTGTCAAGCCATTTGTGTTTAAGACCTTTTGACTTCTTGGGACCTTTTTAGTGTAGCGGGGTTTTTTCTGGTAGTTTTTCCACAGACAATAAAAAAAGATGATGCTCCGATTTGCTTTATACATAAGTTTGTTGGTTGATTTGATATAGGGCTAATGTAATTTGCCCCTAGATATGCAGCCAAGTAATCATTATTGTAGCAGTACACCGAATGACAAAATAATCCTATGTACCGCAAATGGCCCCGTCATTAACACAAAATGAAAGAGAACATTTGAAATTATCTGCAACACTGCTGTGTACATGGTTTATGCCTGGATATCCTTTTTTTCTCCAAAATCAGCCTTTGTATTTCCTTCTCAACTGACTCAACTGTTCCTATCTGAAAATTAAATCACTTAAACTTTTTGAAAAGGCCATTACTAATCTAGTAACTATTTGAATCCGCATTTAAAGATATAATCCTTTGCAAATCATACCATAAACCTCCACAGTGGCCTAGATTGTGGAGATTGTGGAGATCCTATTGATGTTTTCGGTGCCCTAAGTACATAGCTGTAGCCAGTCTCATTCTCTCCATATTAATTACATTGTGTCATGCAAAGAGAAATATCAACACCTGTTACATTGCATGTTTGGGCTTAATGAGGCTCGACACTGCAAAGACTGTGGGAAAACATCAGCAATATTCCAGGAGACACTGTAAAAATGCAATGTGCAACAAAATTCCATGCCATCCGGCCTCAAATGTGTAGACATCAAGAAGTTCGGTTTTAGTGAAAACCTAATCTCAGGTTCTGGATTGTTGAAAATATCTGCTCTCACACTTTGTTTGCACAAACATACCAGCAGCATTGCAGCAGCTCAACACCTTGCTGTTATTTAACCCACAGGAGTTAATTTTCAGTTGCATTTACCCATTTCTGCACACCAGTCACTCTTCCACTTTATTCTCAACAGACTGTGGGAAACTTAACAGTAAGTAGCATGCTCTCCCCTCTTTTCCTCTCCACGTCAAGACTGGCTGTGGTCCTTTTGAACATTTCTCAGCCAAGACTTTGAACTTTCTTGACTTTGAATTCCCCAGTCTACCTCAAGTCTGGGAGAAAACCAGTCTGACTGCTTCTTAGTGCAAGTACCAGCTCTTTTCAGATTGTCAGAGGAAGCTGACTTGAAATCTATATAGCAATCATGGCGAGAGTAGAGAAAACTAAGTCCTAATTGTGCATAAGCAATTAAAGGAGATTAAGATCTAAAGTGGCAGTCTTCCATTGGTTATCACATTTATTTGTATTTCTCGAGGGTGTTTGGGTAATTGAAAGTTACTTTTGTGATACTGGTCATTTCTGTCCGGTACTGTTAAGTGATCAATGGTTAAGTGATTGGTTTCCCCTGTTTGACCCCTGTCTTACTTCATTTGAGCTATAACCTCTGTATTCTTTGCCTCTTCATTTCCTCTGGGCACACTGTAAGTTCATAGCTTTACTATCACTAAACGATTCCTCTCACTTTATGGAAACGGTATGCTTGCCTTCGGCAAGCCAGCAGAGGCTGGATATTTGAGGAGAAAAAAAGCCAGTTAGTGCCAGCCAGCACCGCAAAGGACAAAATGGCACAACTGAAACTGCAGGGAAGGGAAATAAATCCCTAGTCAGCTGTTAAGGAAGGCTCTTCGCTTAGAAGCAGAGACATTTGTGTCTTGTAATTGGCAGTCCTTGTTGATACTGTTTTACTTTGATATACTTAAAAGGCTTCAGCTTAAAGGTAATGCCATCATCACCAATGTACAACTGAATATCTCATCAGTTGCTCCTTTGGAAGTGTCAATTCCAGCTTAAATTATCCAATGTTGGTGAAATTTGTGTTGTTTTTTTTTGTTTTGTTTTTTCTTTAAGAGGTTGCAGACATAAAACAATAGGCAAAATGTAACATGACGTTTGTTTGTTTTTTATCTCCATGTTTGGTCATATAAATTAGCCTCTCTGCAAACGTACATAGCTTTACTCAAACACTTTAGGAACATCTGAAAATAAACGTCTGGATGCAATGAGAAATACATTTCAATATAGTTTATGTATCTATAAACTCACAGACATACTCATATTAATATATCAATTACAGTTTCCAAGTTACAATGTTAAAAACTGCATTATTTAAGGGCAGACTGATTCATCTCCCTCAGGCTCAATTTAAGCCCATACAAAACCGATCATCCATTACTTTTCTTCCCTCCTATTTCATTCTTCAGAAAGATTTTCAAGAAAAAGGTATCAAAAGGGAATTAAAGTAAAGCTCAGTTTTCAATACTGAGCAAATCCATATCAGGAAACTCAACTTTTTTCATCAGTAATACGCGCCATAAATAATGATATTAAGGATAATATTTAATGAAATTATTTTATTCTCCCTGCATTTGGTTGCACAATGATCAGGTTTATTTGCAGACATATTTTCATTGTCTTTCTATCTTTGCAGTGTGTTCTGGAATACATCCTATCCTCTTAACATTTGACATGTTTATTTTCTAATTTGTTATGTAATGGCAAAGATTGATATTGGGTTACAGATTAAATCAAATGCATTTCTGAAAGCAATGATTCAAAGAAGAAGGCTTGAATTAATATGAAATATAAAATAATTCAAGCAATTTCAAACTCTGGGAGAATGTGACTTGACAGGACAAGATCACTGCCATGTTTATTTTTGTAAATGGTGCCAGCAGTCATTAAAGTTTGCATTGGTGCTGTTTTCTATTTATAATCAATTTCATTTTCATTCATTTTCAGGAGTTGTGACAAACAAGCCAACTATTGCTTTAAAGATGAATTCACTCTGAAAAAAAAATGTTAATTGGAAAATATTCATATCTCCACCACAAACAGGCATAAAAATAATGATCTTGTGATGTTGTTCCATGTCCTGTTTTATGTATCTGTGTTTCCTCTATGTGCATCAAGGTGTCACTTAAGCCATCTAGTGTCAATGGAGATGGTGAAAGTGTACACTAGTCTGTGTGATTAGAATGTCAAAATTGAGCTTTAAGAACATGTTTGGAGCAGCTCTTCAATGGAAATTATTCTTAATGTGAGTTGTTCTCAGGTTTGTTTTTGAACCTTTTCAAAGCTTTTACAATACATATTGTGCTTGAAACCCTACAACACCTTGTATTTAACTTTGGTACATTTTTACTTACGTTGAAGTCGATAGTGCAGAGATGGCCAAGGCTAACAACAAAATTGAGAGAGAATAAATGGATAACATAGAGTAAAATGTAATCTTTCTTTTCTGCTCCATTTCATCAGTAGTTAATTCACTGACTGTTTAGCGCTTGAGGATTTCAAGTGTATGCGCCTGAGCATAAAGTGCTAATGAGATGACATTGCAGCAAAGCCTGTGGCAGAGCTGCAGACATTTGTGATCTTTGGAGTGACACTTGAACTCCATAGCAGTTAAACACAGCATGTTAAAGTCTTGGTGGCATCATATATTTGCTTACCCTGCAGCAGTGGGATTTGTCCTTGCTTGTGTCTCCAAAGACTTACCAGGTCTCACACATTGCTTGTTCCTGATGATAGGCTGTTGGGAGCATGAGAGGACTCTTGAAATATGCAAGACATATCATAGTGATTATTGGATTATTTCCTTTTTTGGGAAAGGCAAGTAGTCACATACTGACAACTCTCACCCCCTCTTGTCTTCTCTCTGCCCTTGTGCTCTAATGCTCATGTTCTCGCCTTTCATTTTCTTCAGACCCTGAAGTCTTCCATCTTTTCCTTTATCCCCATCGTTTTCCACCACCCCCTCATCTCTCATATCTTCTGCTTTTCCCCATCTAAGCTTCTTAAGGTGCTGTCTAACTATTTTCTATGTTACGTGTGCGTCACATCCGTGTCTGCTACTGGCTCTGCTCCTGCCTTGCTAAATCCAGAGGCGGGACTGTGCATGAGAACAGGAGCACAGATGTATACACATGGCCTCATGTGCACTTTAATCACAGTTTCCACCAATAAAAACACACTTGTGCTCTCTGACTCTCTTTTTACTCAGAGATATCAAATGAAATACGAAAAAGTTGCTTATGCTACCCAATCTTGATTGTATACTAAACAAAGTACCATACTGAATTCCTTCAGCAATCCTAATTTTCGTACCTTTGTCCCTTAAACTTATTTCACATGGTCCTCATGTCTTCACGATACTCCTTAAACTATCTCCATCGGCACACAGGTATACAAACAAAAACCTTTTTTTCTGTCTCTTACCATCATTAACCCTACCACTCACTCACCGGCCCCTGGGTAGTGTGTCTTGATTTAGGTAACTCCACTCTCCTCCAACCCCAGTCGCCCACAAACCTA
The DNA here is from genome assembly GCA_901007705.1 of Fistularia tabacaria. Classification (NCBI taxonomy): domain Eukaryota; kingdom Metazoa; phylum Chordata; class Actinopteri; order Syngnathiformes; family Fistulariidae; genus Fistularia; species Fistularia tabacaria. Next base: position 91,008 of record CAAKHD010005572.1, read on the forward strand.
CATACAACTTACTATGGTGGGAGGGAGGCTCTCAGCTCTCCAGTATGTTTGTGTGTAGGAGTAGATAAAACTGCCTTCAACTGTATGTGTGCCAGTGCAGTATTTACAGGTATGTGGGCGCGCATTTGTATCAAAGCTGATGCTGTTCGGTCTGACATGTGCGGAGTGATTGAAAGCTGAGTGTGTGATACCAAGGGAAATCATGGTTCTATCTGAAGAACAGATGGAACTTACTTAGCCATGCTAATGGAACTACAAAGATAAGTAAAACTCTTTAGTGTCTATGTGTGTTTCTCTCTGACGATCAGGAAGTGCATATGAGGGACGATAAGCAAGAATCTGTACTTCACAACACACCCTGCCGTCGCATCATGCCTGTGTTGTGAAGATATATCATACCAGCACGCCATGGAATTGAGTGGATCATACAAAGAAAAGATAGGGAAATCGATCCTGGCCATGTTTACTTTTTCTCCATAAAATGAGGGAATGTTTCACTGCTGTTGCTGAGTCCTGATTTTTGTAATTCAGGCAATAATAGTATGATGATATGTGATGATATGGGATGATATGCAATGTGTAAACATTTGTGACATATATACTGATCAGCGCTGACTTATCAAACTATTGTCCTATACATTTTTAAGAATTATTTTCACAATTTTAATGAATTATCTTCCCCCTTGTAAATCAAAATGATCAATGATTTTTTTTTTTTCACTCTGAGCAATCATTAAGAAGCTAGAGACCCACCTGCCATGATGCTGCTCTGCCAAATAAATTGGTAACTCATACCATGTAGTAACCTTCCTCGGTCAAAAGACATCAAATATACATCCACATTTGGCTTATAAAGCGGTCTGATTATTGCATTCAATGTATTCAAATGAAGCCAAAGCAAGATAATCATGATACTGATATTTACAAAATAAAAAAAATCAATCTTTGTTATGTCATACATATTTGTTCAAACAAGATAATGAGAGGGGAAAACTCACATGCAAAGTGCTTGTTTTCTCAAAAGGTCTGACTGTAAAATTAAAAAGAGTTAAAATATTGGCTATTTCAGTGCCAGACACATGATTTCTGACATCTTGCGTAACAAAAGAGTTGCAAACCTTTAATAATGTTCTCCCTACCTTACAAGGTATAGTTTTCCAAGGACTGTTTCAAGAGGATTTTTGTGCCCTGCTGGAATTTAATTTTCTGTTTTCTTTTTCAAAATAAGACCATATATTCCCGTATTTGCCGTCTTAAACAATGCTTGTTGAACGTTTCTCAGTGTCCCTTAGCCTTCCTCTTTATCTGTCTGTTTACATTTTTTTTCCAAGACTCATAAGGAGGTTTTTGCTGCTTGTATATTTAAATACAACTGTGAGAAGCTTACAACAGACCAGAGCTTAGCTCAAATCCAGATTCCTCTGACACTGCTGTTAGAATTATTAATCAGGTGATGAATAAGAAGGGGGATATTTGAGTGTGCGTGCTTGTGTGTGTACATGCAGCACATCTATGCATGTGCGTCATAAGTTTTATTTTCTTTTGGCTGTTTATAATTGTGTTTTAGTGGTTGTACTTCCTCATACACAGCCTGATTAGTCGGGTTGCAGGGCAGATCATAACCTCTTTGAGTCAGATGGTTGAAAGCAAGATGCTGCCTTGTAAGAGGCTTTACATATTAATGAACATTGAAAACTGTTATTCTGCTGATGTTTTTTTCCCACTTGCTTCTTATCATTGCAATTCAAACCTTTCTTAGTTCAACATGATTTTCTTTCAATATCTGCTGACTAAGTACTTCTCATTATCAGTCTGCCACAATCCATGACAGAGATTACATTTAGACGGCAGGGAAGGAAACTGTTGACACATGCATTTTTATCAACAGGACTGTGAATTTTGATTTAGAAATTAAATCTCACTATAAGGATTTGGAAAAAATATAAAAGCTGGATGAGACTGGTAATTTTGATAATATAGGAGTTTTGGGGTTTTTTTCGAGGCAAAAAGATAAGTGAAAGGTGGCTGGATCTTTGGGAAGCTGTTTATTTAGGTTCAGAAACAATGGATAGCACAGCCTAGCAGTTTGCAATATAAGCCACCATTCAATGTCTACATATCTTGATCCAACACACACACATGCACATGCACATGCATATGCACATGCACATGCACACACACACACACACACACACACACACACACACACATACACACACGTAATCCTGACAGGCAGCAACATTGTGTCGCCATTGGGAAGATACTTAGCTTGAACTAATGACACCAGTGTGAGATGAACAGCACGTCTTCACTACCCCGAGGACAGTAGGGACCTCTGATTCATCCAGTCTTAAAATAGCCCACTGCTTAGTTATCTGTGAGCTGCACACAGGGAAGAATTCTAATTGAATAATAGTTGTGACAGTAGACAGTGTCATATAAATATTGTGACTCTGTCAACATCTTGGTTTAATGTCTGGGCCGTAACCTGTGAGAGCGTTGGCTGAGTAGTTTAATATTTGAAATATTTTTTAGTTTGTTTAGTTTGTTTTTTTCTGTTTAACAGAGTTGAAAACTTACAAACTTACTCTGATTCTGCTGCTGACAAATCAAAAGACTATTGTGAGACAACCAAGTATTAGTGACGAAGAATTGGCAGTGGTTTTACAGCCTTCTTTTCACATAGACTTCCACTGCCTTAGATTGCAATCAGAGAAAAGGCACTTCATCTTTTGATAGGCACTCTGCACTGAATTAAACATATATAGTATTTTTAACCGTATTCTTTTTAGACTGCCTCCTCCAGGTATTGCACTGCACCAAAGTTCTCTGACAAACACACCATGTCTGTTTTCCAAGCAAATGTGGTCAGACAGAAGCGGGTTTGTTTTCATATTAGACATTTTGCTATTAATTCTGATCCCCTTCATTCAAATTGTCAAGCCTCAATATCTCTAATGCATGAACTCTCGGTAACAAGAAAACCAATGCCCCCCTAAGTTCCGAATTTGGTCTCAAGTTTAGCTAAGTTTGTAGAAAAGGTAGTATTGTACCATTTTAGCTTTGTACTGGATGACCATAAAAGGCTGCATTACCTGAAAGGTTATTCACTTTTCAGAAACAGACTTTAAAAACCTAGGTGACTGATAAATCGATCTAGGGAAATGTGTGGTTATGACATCAGCAACAGAGCAACATGATGACACATAAGATAAAAATCTTGAAAGTCATACACACACACACAAACAAATGCACCCGCACATCTAAAAACAACAAAGAAAACATGTTGCAATGTTTTTTTTGTACATTTGAAGTATCACTTTCTTCTTCTTTCCCTTCAGGGTTGTCCACAGCAAATCAAACTTCTCCATCTAACCCTATTCTCTGTATCCTCCTCTTTCACACCATCTAACTTCATATCCTCTCTCATTACGTCCATAAATCTTCTCTTCGGTCTACCTCTAGTCCTCCTGCCTGGCAGCTCCAATTCCTATCCCTCCTCTGTACATGACCGAACCATCTCAGTCCGGCTTCTCTGACCTTCTCTCCATAACATCTTAACATGTGCTGTCCCTCTGATGGACTAATTCCTGATCCTACTCATCCTCGTCACTCCCAAAGAGAACCTCAGCATCTTCATCACAGCTACCTCCATCTCTGCCTCCTGTCTTTTTGTCACTGTCTCCAAATCATACAGCATTGCTGGTCTCATTACTATCTTGAACACCTTTCCTTTCATTCTGTTTGATATTCTTCTGTCACGTAGTGCCCCTGACACTTTTCTCCCCCGTTTCCAGCCTGCTGGAGCCCGTTTCTTTACCTTACACTCTCCGTTGCTCTGGACTGTTGACCCTAAATACTTCATAGGGGTGGCGTGGCGTGGTGCAGGAGGTAGAGCAATCGTCCTTGGAACCGAACCTTCCTAGTTTGATTCCTCGCTCCTCCAAGTGTGTCAAAGTGTTGTTGAGCAAGACACTAAACCCCTAACTGCTCTCCTGGCGCTGGTAGATGGCAGCCAACTGTTACTGGTTCATCCATGATTTCCTCAACCTGTTCCCTGCTCTCACTACAGATCACAATGTCATCTGCAAACATCTTGGTCCATGGAGATTCCTTTCTAACCTCATCTGTCTGCCTGTCCATCACCACTGCAAACAGGAAGGGGCTCAGAGCTGATCTCTGATGAAGTCCCACCTCCACCTTGAACTTCTCTGTCACTCCTCCAGCACACCTCACCATTGTCTCACAGCCAGCATACATGTCCTGCACCAGTCTGATATACTTCTCTGCCACTCCAGACTTCCTCATACAATACCAGAGTTCCTCTCTCGGGCACCCTGTCAAATGCTTTTTCTAGGTCAAAAAAAGCGCAATGCAGCTCCCTCTGACCTTCTCTGTACCTCACTATTAGAATTCTCAAAGCAAATACTGCATCTGTAGTACTCTTCCTAGGCATGAAGCCATTCTGCTGCCCACAAATGCTGACTGCTGCTCTCAGTCTAGTTTCCACTACTCGTTCCCATAACTTAATTGTACGGATCATCAACTTCATAGTATGGATCATCAACTTTATCCCTCTGTAGTTACCGCAATTCTTCACATCCCCCTTATTCTTAAAAATGGGTACCATCACACTTGTTCTCCATTCCTCTAGCATCTTCTCACTCTTTAAAATCCTATTGAATAATCTAGCAAAAACTCTACCGCTGCCTCTCCTAGACACTTCCATAACCTCCACAGGTATATTATCCGGACCAACTGCCTTTCCATTCTTCATCCTCTTCAATGCACTCCTCACTTCACTTCTGCAAATCTCTGCTACTCTGTGGTCTACTATAGTAACCTCTTCTACCCTTCCCTCTCTTTTCATTTTCCTCATTCATCAGCTCTTCAAAGTACTCTTTCCATCTTCCCATCACTCTTTTAGCATCAAATGTCAATACATTTCCCTCTCTAACCGTAATGCCCGGACATGAAGTACATCCTTTCCATCAATATCTCTCTGTTTTGCCAACCTGTATAAATCATTCTCTCCCTCCTTACTGTCCAACCGAGCATACAAGTCATCATATGTGCTTTGTTTTTCCTTTGCTACTTCTATCTTTACCTTACGGTGCATCTCCCTGTACTCCTGTCTGTTCTCTTCAGTCCTCTCAGTGTCCCACTTCTTCTTTGCTAACCACTTCCTCTGTATATACTCCTACACTTCCTCATTCCACCACCAAAGTCTCCGTACGTGCTGTCCTTCCAAACACGCCAGGTACTCTCCAACCTGTCTCCCTGATCACATTAGCTGTAGTTGTCCAGTCATCTGGAATATTTCCCTGACCACCCAAAGCCTGTTGCAATTCCTCTCTGAAAACCATACAACACTCTTCCCATTTCAGCTTCCACCATTTTGTCCTCTGCTCTGCCTTTCTCCTCTTGATCTTCCTTGTCGCCAGAGTCATCCTACAAACCACCATCCTATGCTGTCTGGCTGCACTCTCACCTACAACTACTTTGCAGTCACTGATCTCTTTCAAATTACTCTGTCTATACAACACGTAGTCTACCTGCATCCTTCTACCTCCGCTCTTATAAGTTACCCTATGTTCCTGTCTTTTTTTGGAAAAAATTTATTGACTACAGCTATTTCCATCCTTTTTGCAAAGTCTACCACCATCTGTCCTTTTGCGTTCCAATCCTGGATACCAAACCTGCCCATCACTTCTTCATCATCTCTATTGCCTGCATCAACATGTCCATTGAAGTCTGCACCAATTACCAATCTCTCATTTCTGGGGATATTCTGCATCACTTCATCCAACTCATTCCAGAACTTCTCCTTCTCCTCTAATTCACATCCCACCTGTTGGGCATAGCCACCAACAACATCGTGCATCACAACTACAAATTCCAGTTTCAGGCTCATAAGTCTATCTGACAGTCTTTACACCTCCAGAACATTCCTACTTCATTTCTCTTCCTGTCAGTACCATGATAGTACAACTTAAAACCTGCTCCTAAGCTTCTGCCCTTACTACCTTTCCACCTGGTGTCCTGGAAACACAGTATATCAACATTCCTTCTCTGCTTCATGTCAACCAACTGTCTACCTTTTTTTGTCATCGTCCCAATATTCAAAGTCCATACTCTCAGTCCCACTGACACCCCCCCCATAGACTCTTGCTTTTCCTCTCCTCTCTCTGCTTCCGAACATGCCTTCCTCCTCTCCTTCTTCGACCCACATTAGCTCAATTTAGACTGGTACCCTGTAGGTCATCGGCACCAATGCCGTTTGTTTTTAACCCGGGCCTCGACCGATCCGGTATCAAATTCTTAGGTTCGATTCGCATATTTGGTGTTGGCACAAGTTTTACGCCGGATGCCGCTCCTGACGCAACCTTTTATCCGGGCTTGAGACCGCCTCAGGGAGACACTGGCCCATGCCCCACCCCAAGGCTGGCTCCAGAAGACACTGGCCCATGCCACCCTGAGGATGCATGATTTAAAGTATCACTTTCGAATCTAAAAAATGTTTATTGGATATTGCCTTTTTTTCACAAGTTTAATCTTGTGCTTTAATGTGCTTTAATTTGCAGTCTTATTCATTTTTGCGGGGTTTAGGATGTCATTTTTGTGGGAGATTAAAAATCCTCTTTGGTTCAGATTCATCTCGTGATTCATTTCAGAGGAAAACTTTTTTCTTTTCATCTACCTAATGTTCTAACATACAAAACACGTATACTGTACTTTAAATCCTGCAAGGAATTTAAAAAAATGTAACCACATTAAATCAAGTCTGCGGAGGTTCTCAGTCATCCAGATCATGGTGAATTCCTGTCAATCTTCTTGTCTTTGCAACTGGACTTGAATTTCTTAGCTTGAAGATGTTTCACCCCTTCATTGGAAAGACTTCTTCAGTTCAGTTCAGTTTAGTTCTTCACTTAAGAAGGCTTAGACAAGAAGATTTAGACATGAATTCAGATAAAATCAAGTAACATTTGATATGCACCATCAACTGGGTGGGTAAAGCTAACTCTGCAGTGGAAAATGCCATCGAAATTAAAGAAAGAATACCACTCCCTGCTTTGCTAAAAAAACACATTCTAATATTTGCATAAAAGCAATGGCTTCAAACACACATTGAATATGGATCAATTAACTGGGGATCCAGTTTAATTTCAGTGTCAAAAACATAAAATTGTAGCTTACAGCAAGTATAATGAACAATACCAATTTTATGTTAGCAAGACAAAATCCTCAGAAGCTTCTGTTTAGCTCTGGCTTTAAAAAAGACAATCTGTCTGCTCAGGGAGTCATACAAAGAAGAATGACTGTTGTAGCTACCGACGCCAGAGAGTTAGCCGTACAGCACTGGTGAAACGCAGGCAATGTGTCTTAATACCATCAGACTGTCCACCCTAATGTCGAGCCACTTTATGATTTTTCATTTCGGCTGTCATTACCTTAGATTTCTTTGTGTATGCTGAAGGTGAATGTTGAGAAGTCATAGTATAACATATCACAGTCAGTATGTGTATAATTATATGGTGTTGTTCAACTTCCATCCCTTCATGCCTCGCTTTAATGATTTTCCTCATGTCCAGCTCATTTTGGCTTCTTGCTCACTGCTCGTTATGCAACTGCCTTCATGTAAACGTTATGTTGCTGCCATCGTCTCTAGAGTAACATGACCTCATCTATAAATACATGATAGTGATATGATTTACTGGCATGCCCTTGTCAGTCCAATTAGATATGGCAACCTTTAGCTGAGATATAGTGCGTGTCATTTCACCACCACTTGAGGAAGAAAATCCATCTGTTGTGTGGACATGGCTGCTTTGATTCTAATAGAGGCACTTGGGGTCTTCAAAGACCACACACACTTAATGCGGAAGAGGGGACAGCATTGTACACTACTAAATTAGAAGTCTTTGATATTGTTTTGCAACTGTGTCAAAGAACGCACCCCCACAACTTATCATATACTGAAATGGTAGCTATTTGCATCTACTAGAACTGCTATTAGTAGGAACGTACCACAATATGAATTAATTTATTCATTGATTTAATTTATTTGTCTAAATATGATTGCTGGTCATTTAATTTAAGTATTTCCCTAATGCATAGAGTTACGGACCCCGAAATAAAAAGAAAATCTACAAATAAGCACAAAACAAATCAGTTTCTTCATCAGAAGAAATGACTAAAGTGCATTAGATGTTGTTGTTTTGTTTGGGGTTTTTTTTGTAATCGTATAAGCTGAACGTCAGACTACAATAAATAATGTTTGGCTTTACTGTGGTGTCCCGCAAAAACAAAATATTACACGTTTACATCTGTTGTGTGTTTTTAAGTGTGCTCCTTTGTTTCGGATTTTTGCTCAGTCTTTTTTTTTATTTTTATTTTTTTCAACTTTTAGACAGAAGAAAGATAGCTGTAAGTTCAGCAGTATAAGGTTTTAACAACTGAGTTTTAACAACTGAGAAAGACAATCAATAATGAGATGGGATGAGAGGAGAAGACACACTAAATTGATAGTACATTTGAGCATTGCACAGGGTTTACGAGAGTTACATTATTAGGTTGATTACCAGTAGTAGCATTTGAGTATCTTAGGATACCACTTGGTTTTATGCCTAAAAAGATTGATATAATGCAATGTGAAATCCTAATTCAGTAGCAGTTTATGGAGGAATAGAGAGAACCCACTGGTCATAGTGATTAATGCATTCAGATAAGGATAAGAAAAAAAAATGATGTTGATGATTCTGGTGCTTCTTTAAAAAAGAACAAATGCCTCCTTTCGTTGTCAGCTGTGTCCTCCAAGCAGCCTTTTTATCAGAAATGGATGTGCTTTTGGGGGGCATACAGGCTCAACATGAAAACCTTGCATTTCCAGCATTCACTAAAGTGCATATGATTTCTCCACAGCATGGAATGCATTTCAGCCCATGTATTGAGAGAGATTATCTGATGTGTCACTTTGCAATGACTGAAATGGTGAATCACTTTGAAGGACTCTAAAACCTGCGGGGCGGTTGTGAAAACTTAATAAGGGTCATGTCAGTTATTCATTGAAACTTATAAAAAGCAGTGTTTACATCCCTGGAGCCACCTATCACAAACAAATGGAGCATTCCATTGTTTTCTATAACTCTAATTACAGTAGAAAATTAATCTAGAAGGATGTAGCATGGAGGGTATCCTTTGAATTTTAGATTTGTTAAGTTTTGTATCATTCATGCATTTTTAACCCTATTAGGTTTGTGAAGTAGGGCTCAACTAAAGTGTCCACAAGTAATGAACACTACAATATTGTGCCCAGAAGAGATGTTTTTTAGAGTCCCTTACTAGAATACTGATAAGATTAAGGACATTCTTTGAAAGAACTATTTACTAAGATTTTACATGATCTTGATACAGACATGATAAATTGAACAATTAAAGGTGAAATGACTTGATGTGCCCGTATCTAAAGATATTGGAAAATTAGACATGGCATCATGATTATATTTAAACTGTTAAATATTTTTATATGGTTTACAGAAATTCTTAACAAACTAACCTAGACACAACCCTTTTTTTAAGCCCTTGGTCTCAATAAAATCAAAAGGAAGCTGGATGAGTAAAGACCTTAGGCAGCTCAAGTATGGACGGTAATCACACTGTCCTTGAAGGACATGACATTTCTCCTGATGGATTTAAAGTGACAGATTACTAGGGGAGATAATTTAACACACAAATACTACTTGTTCTATTTTTCTCTGTTTTTTATGTCCCCTATTTCAGTCAAGGTGTGAATTGACAAATTAGCATAGATAAGGAATGGCTGTTTTCAAAAAAAAATAAAAAAATAAAAATCATTGGAGCTATTTAAATCACCCAGCAGAATATGTTTCACATGGCCTTCCAAATGACTGGTGGAACTTCAAAGTATTCATTGATTTTCAGGAAGAAAACTGAAGATATAAAACTTGAGGTGGTGGCATTTTGTACAAATGAAAATGTCATCATAGCAAAAGATAAGACTGAACATCCTGAGAAAAGTTCCAAGAGGTAGATCTATGAATAATAGCCCAAAGCATTGACTTGGAGTAACAATGCGTTTTTGTTCATTTGTTGCTATTTGAGTTGTTGTTGTACCCTCAAATATTAAGGAATACCATAGTTACTCTTTGGAGAGAGAGGCCTCTTAACCATTTGAATGTAGAAAATACGTCCCTAAAATAGATCAGTTTTTATTCAAGTCCTGCACCAACAATATCTGCAAAAGGAGGTTATCAAGGATACCTCAGGTATTTCTATCGGGGGGCGGGAGTATTCATAGTGTTTGATCTGTTTATATACTTGGTATTTAAAGTCCAGTCTACACACGATCATTGAAGCCAAAAGGACATATATCTTTAATAGAATCCGAAAACCTGTAACTATCTGGATGACTTTGTCTCTTTACTTTCTTTCAGTGTAACACAAAGTGATTATGATCTAGTTTTCAAAACGCTTTCCGAGGCCATAACCTCATGCCTCTCCTGGGAAATGGTGTAACCAGAACAACCCGAGATGATTACAACTGCTCCTATATAGGGGGATTATGCCAGTATTGACCCCTCCTCCCTCTGCCCGCCTATCCAAAAGTACCCAGTAAATGCCAGTCACAATCATTATGCCCTTGAAGTGTGGGATAGAAAAACGCATTATTCCATCATGAAAGAAAATGTTCAGCTTCACATTATCTCCAGCCCACTTTTTTCACTTCCAATTCGGTACACTTTTTTCTCTTACAGTAGTCTTGTATTATGTAGCTCTTTAAGTACAATATAAATCACCCCAGATCTATAGTTTTATGAGTCTTTAACCATTATTTGCCAATCTGATAAATTGAAGTAGGTGCCTTGAACTGAATGCACTTTGTTCTTTGCTAAATGAAATATATTGGATTTTTTTTTTTTTTTTTTGCATGGATGATTTTAAACAAACAGTCCAAGAACAAGTCCGTAAGTAACACAATTGTCAGACACAATTTCAGCGGTTGTGAATGATGAATATATGTCATTTATTTTGTGGAAAACTTTTATTGAACTGAATGTTTTCAAAATGCAGGACCTACAAGAAGATCTAGCTTATCATCAGCCTGAATGACTCAGACACAAGACGCTTTCTCAGTTTTATTGCATTTTAGAAAACTCGACTAAATAAATAAAAAAATCATAGGTGCCCATTGCTGAGACAGCATATAGGTGATTGCATTTAAGCCAGTGAAACATTGCTGTGTGCTGCATGTGTCTGGATCATGTTTGCCATTTATCACTTTGTCTTCTTGTGTATATTATGTCTGAATGAATGAAGGTGCTGAGCAGTCCTTTCACTGAAATCATTTTTTATACATATAAAACACATTTTCAGTCAACAAACCTGGAGAACCAGGGCACAGGTGTAATGCTTCGTGACGCAAACTGTGCTGCCTATTTCTTTAAAATGTTTCCTTTTTCACATAAAATTATATTTTCAACTGTTTGTCTTGTGTGTCTGCTGGCTGCTCACATCCGTCACAGAGGTGCCTTTAACCAAAGTCCCTGTCCCTGACCATATCAGTGGAGCCATTCAGTGGCTAACAGATAATCATTGTACAGATAGGCTTCAATCTGTGAAAGTGTCAAAGATAGAAATGTTATAAAGGAATGACATATTGTATGAATTCTAAGGAGGAAAAAGACAGTATTTGTAAGCTATCATAAGCCCCTTTCATACACAGAAGAAAATTCCTGTGTCGTGTATCTGACCATTTGAGCGTGAAAAGTTTTCTGTGTAAATATCATAGCATCACTACTGGACTATTCCTTCTGTGTTACACAGATGTTGATCCAGCACCCTGACTTCCTCTGATACCAGTTCAAATGTGAAATGATGCCATCTCTTTGCTCTGTAATATAGACAGTGAGGTGGAGTAGAAGTATGGTATATCTACCTTAAACTGCCCTGTGAAAAGGGGATACTGTGTTTTACAGACATCTGTGGAGGACTTGCATATGACTAAAGAGATTGAGCTTTTCTAGTCTGCTTGCATCGAACCGTCTCTGTTTACAGGGAGTACAGTTCTGCATCTGACTGTGGAAAGAAGGAAAACTACATCTTTCTGTATCCATGTGTGCTTGCTTTTTCATTTTCCACATGACAATGACAACATGTACTAGCATCATCTCCTTTACAATGGTTTCCTGAATTACCACCTCCTGGCAAGACAATCAAAACCGTTCTTGGGTTTGTCACATATGTCACTGCCCTTTTATTGTTACCAGATTATTTTCCAACTTAACTCACTACTGTCATTTGTTAAGGTACAGTAAGATTCGGGGGTCAGATTTATATGCATCCATCATACATGCAACAAAACTAAACATTGTTTTGCCATGAATATTCACTGCCGATATATCTGGGTTTGTCTGGGGTTTTTTTCATCCTGTTGAGATCTCTCAAGAATGGGGGAACTGTCGGATGATGCACATTCTGTGTGATGGACATTTTTAGGTAGAGCTTTTCTATGCAAGGCTGTGCCAGAACTTGGGCTATAAACCAGCACTTGGGCAAGCTGACTCTCCTCTGGCTAGAACGTGTCCCTATCCAGTTGGGTTTGACTGAAATCATGAATCCATCCTGAGACAGTTCCAAGTCACTGCTGTTGAGCCAGGTTTCTGTGGGGCATATCAGACTGGCTTCAGTCACTGCCCACTCACATGTTTGTAATTCATCTAGTTTGATGCATGAATATTAGACATTAACAGGCCTAATTGTACAGAGGAGTAAACATGTTTGTATACTAATCAGACAGTTCATCTCCTGTTCATAGCACCTACATTTTCTGTTCAGTATATCAATGTTTACAATTAAGAAATCCATCCATCGTCTGCCAATTGTTCTACTTAGGATCGCAGAGGATACTCGAGCCTGTCCCAGCTGCAATCATGCGAGAGGCCTTGTTACCACATATATAGACAGTATATAAACCATTCACTCTCTCACTCGGGGCTATTTTCCCAATTTTCCAATTAACCTGTTGGATGTTTTTGGACTTTGGGAGGAAATCAGAGAACCTGGAGGAAACCCACGCAGACACGGGTAGCACATGTCATATCATTTTAGAACATTGATAATAAATTGTAGAAATTAAAACATAAATCTTCACTTTCTTAATGGCAAAATGACACTTTACAGATAGATTGAGTTAAAAATTGTGAATTGGGTGATGATCTTTTACAAGAAGTCATTCATCTTTTACAAGACCCTAAATTTTCCATATCTTTTTGTACTAACTTTCCATATCGTTTGAAACCCTGTCCAGTTTAAAATCAGACTCTGGTGTGTTTTAAGATATTTATTTACATTGGGCAGGTAAACGATGAAGGTACCTCCATGACTGATGAAACAGATATGGAGTTCCTGATTGAGGATGTTTAAAAGTATTCACAGCAGTCCAAGTGTCTCAATTTTGAGTTAAGCTTTACCTGTACAGTTTTGGTAATAACTAGGGTTTCAGTAGAAAAAGGAAACACACCTCAGGCTTTGTATAGACCCTTTGTGGTGCAGAGCAACTGATGTAGCGCAATGTTAAGTTGAAAAACATTCAAATTATTTTATCCTGCTCAGAGGAGAAACTATAACTCATTCAGTCATTCATTTGTGAGTTTGGGTAAAATGCTGATAAAACTGCCCAAAGTTAAGCTCTTATCGGCTTCTAAATTTGTGGTCAGCAGGGATATCAAGAAGCTCACAAGTTAGTTATAACATTAGTTATTACACATAAATACACAAAACAGAGTATCTTTCCCCACCCAAAAAAGACTAAACTTGCCTTTAAACCAAGAAAAAATTCCACCTATTGCCTCCGGCTGCTGGTAATCCTGGTTGATCAGAACTGTATGACAGCTGATTACTTGCAGCCTCTGCGTACGTACAAGAATCATATTTGTAATTGGAAAGCATCTACTCTAATAACTATGTTTGGATTTATATGCCAATATGGAGCACATCAGTAGTATAATAATCATTCATGCTCCATGAATATGCAAGTGGTTTAAAGTAAGATTAGCAATTTTAAATGTATTTCTGAGGGAACCTGTAGTTTTTTGACAGGTTGCAGTGCATAAACAATGAACAGGGAGCGGGTAAGGAAACGAACAATGGTCCCTGCTTTTTTTATTTTGTAAGTTATGTCAGGTGCAAAACACCACCTGATGTGTGCAGTTTAACTATAATGTTGTTCAGATAAGTAAAAAAATTAGTTTGCATAGTGTGCTTGTTGTAATGCATTTTAAAGGAATCATTGTTTATAGACACTTAGTTATTTATTTCAACTTTCAAATCTTTACACTGCCAGTGAGCCTGCTGTTATTATTTTTAGTTAACGCACAACCCAGTTACGTTACCGTTACCTCAGAAACGTAGTTCTTTTTGGATAACTCTGATATTGATCATGGTGTTTGATTGTCAAGTCATGCCTGTGATTTTCCCCCTTTTCTAATGAATCCATTTAACTGATCTGCACAGTTCCTAAAACAATTCATTTTGGACAGGTTGAATGAAACAGAATGATCCTTCTGGCCAGTTTAACCATATTACTATTCTCTACATACGATTGTCACAGCATCTTTAGGAAATAACCAAATATTGTCTCTTCATTCAGGACTAAGGACATGGCTTTAGCTATGCTTAGTCTACTTTAGTGTATGCTTGGTATTTTGAGTGCTTTTTCTTATTAATTGTAAGTCTCTGCTGTTCATGTTGTTAAGTCGTCCTGGGTTATTCTGTCCCTGAACCAAGCAAATAATTGGGAGGCAAAACGTACAAAAATGCCTGTGGGATGTCCAAAAGTCTTGTAAACAAAAATCAAATGCCAGCTTGTGTCTCCTCGCTGCAATTCAGTAATCATGATGTTTCATTATTTCCTTCTAAGCCAACTGGGACATTTCTTGATCCTAATCCCTTCATGTGGCTCAAAATATGAATAACTACTGGATGTGTGTCTATTTGAAATGTATTTTTCTTATAATAAGTCTCCAGGGAAATAGGCTTTTGGGGATCTATAAGCTGAGTCATAATAGAGGTTGACTATGTCAGTAGAAGTGTCCTTCTGTATCCTTCCCTTCCCATTTTGAGTTTGATTTATCTCTGAAACTTTATTTGGATTCATCTGAATGACTTCTAAGTTCCTGGTTTCATTCATCTTTACTGCGCTACTGCTTCAGGAGCATACATGCTGTCACTTAAAGCTTGAAGGTCACAGGAGTTCATTCAAAGTTGAAATTGTACACTGAAATGTAATCTGTTTATTTTGTGGGATTTTCCTCCATGCTCCGTACATGTTGAAAAAGCTTGTCTCATAGTCACTGCATCTTTTAATATTAGCCTAATAATTTTATGTTATTTGAAATGTCCTTATTCATCTCATTAATTCAGTCCTACTCTGTGAAGTTAACAGACAATTATTTGTTTGGTAGCTCAATCACAATTTGTTGGTCCCAAGAGTTCTGCCCCGTGGAATATTATCCTCAAACAAAAATCATGTTTCCCAGAAGGCTTGTGTTACTAACACAGCCACACTCTGAAAAGGCTCTTGTTAACAACAGCTGTAAAGTGAGCTTCTTCTATTCTGTTGGTCTTTCTCAAGTTTAATCTCTCTCTTGCTTTCATTTCTGTCTGTCTTTCCTATCTCTTGTATCTCCTCTACGTAAGATCCCAAATTAATTAAAAGAATAAGGCTTTGAAGTAGGATCCTTGGCCTTAAGGCATTCTGGTGCATTTTGTTGTCATGTTGTCAGAAGGACCCCAGGATTAAGCTACTGGACATTTTTTGTCTTATTAGCATGCAGTGCTGCATAAATTCCTAATATAGTTTCTTCACAAAAGTCCCTACGACAACATTAATTAGTATTGGGACCTCGGTCTTCTCTTACTTCAGCTCTTCTTTTTTGTCGATGACTTCACTATATGAAATGTGAGAAGGTACCCGCAGGAAAGTAAGGAAGGGCTCCATCCATGACCCAGGTTTGGTAGCGTAATTTGCATATTAATATTTTAGATTATTTACACAACTTTTTTCATCAATTCATGTGATTCACCATGATTTGGTTAATTGTTTATTATATAAGAAACAAAGTTGCAGCCTCAATGGACACAGATCCATGAACTTCTCTCATAGATTGAATTTATGTTCAGTAAACCTGCCTTTTGTCAACTGTTCACTGTGAAAGACATATGTTTTTCTTTGTTTGTATGTTTTTTGTTTGCTTTTCTTTCTTTCTTAGTTTTCTGACATAATAGATTTCTTTGGTCTCATTTTCCTTGACATATATAAATAGGAATCTGTCTTTATTTGTTTCACATTGAACTGAGTCGGTCTGGAAACGTAGGAGACCCAGGAGCCCTTACCACAATGAAGTCATATGAGGGGGTGGTGATCTAAACTAGAATGATGAGCTGTCAAAAGGCTGCCATTGTGACTGTGGAGAGATGGACAGAATAAGGACAAAAGTAGGGAGACACAGAGGATGTGTATCAGCAGGGTTGAGGGAGGGGAGGCGCTGCAGACACAGACAAGGTAGAGAAAGACTGACAAACAGATAAGGGGGTGTAGCACCTGAAAAGAGACTGATGGTTGAATTCATGTGCACCCCAGACAAGACTGACGATGCCAAGCTGGCCTGCTCTGGCCAGGACTCGTGGCTATTTCCTTCTCCTAAATTTTTACTTTTCATGTCGTAATGTCTTTCAACACTGGCTACAAGAATGATAATCAGTTAGTGAATGTTATTTGCTTATGCTAATAACACTGCCTACCTCAGCAAAGATTACTGTGCCTCAAGCAACTGATATTCAGTTTGTACCTCTTTATATGCGAAACTTTTCCACTGTTAACTTTTTCCCACAATGGTCATCCTAAGTTAAATTTAGCTTCCTGTTTAAAAACCTTGCACATGTCACTTACATTTCACATGTTTGTTATATCAAACCACAATTTGTTTGGAAACACCTCTAGTTTTATAGCCAACTTTACTTCCACCCCATATATCACTTTCTGCTCAGCAACTTTTCCCTTCCACTGCATTCCTATGTACATTGATTTCTCTATTTATCTATGTCTTCTGATGAGGAGATCGTGTAATCGCTCAAAAATGACTCTGCCAAAATGACAATCCTAATCTATACAAAACCAAACACTATTTGTAAAATTTTACAGAGGCAAGTTGACTTGTGTGAATGTCACACAGAGAAAGCATTTTTCAAATTATTCACCTATACTTTGCAATTTAATAGAAAACAAACCTTGAGGCAGGATAGGACAATCATTATTATAACTTCTTGATATTTCTGTTCTGGCTTATGATGTTAGAAAGGTCATCCATCCATCCGTCTGCTGCTGCTTGTCCGAAGTCGGGTCGCGGGGCACCAGCTGGAGCAGGGAGGCCCAGACTTCCCTCTCCCCAGCCACATTCTCCAGCTCTTCTGGGGAGACCCCAAGGCACTCCCAGGCCAGCCAAGAGACACAGTCTCTCCAGCATGTCCGGGATCTTCCAACTGGCCTCCTCCCAGATGGACATGCCCGGAATACCTCCCCGGGAGGCGTACAGGAGGCATCCTGGCCAGATGCCCGAGCCACCTCATCTGACTCCTCTCTATGCAGAG
The DNA here is from genome assembly GCA_901007705.1 of Fistularia tabacaria. NCBI lineage: Eukaryota > Metazoa > Chordata > Actinopteri > Syngnathiformes > Fistulariidae > Fistularia > Fistularia tabacaria. Next base: position 108,675 of record CAAKHD010005572.1, read on the forward strand.
GAGCAGCGACTCTACTCAAAGTTTCTCCCGGATGGCCAAACTTCTCAACTTATCTCTAAGAGAGTCCAGCCCTGCACACAAAACTCATTTTGGCTGCTTTTATCCGGGATCTTGTTCTTTTGGTCACTACCCATAGGTCATGACCGTAAGTGAGGGTAGGACCGTAGATCAACTGGTAAATTTAAGCTGCGCCTTCTGGCTCAGCTCCCTCTCCACCACGACAGAAGCTGCACCGATCTGCCTGTAGATCTCCGGCACGACAGAGCCCGCTTCACTGCAGAAGCTGCACCGATCTGCTTGTAGATCTCCGGCTCCATCCTTCCCTCACTCGTGAACAAGACCCCAAGATACTTAAACTGCTCCACTTGGGGCAGGACCTCTTTCCCGACCTCGAGTGGGCACTCGTTTCCAGTTGAGCACCATGGTCTCAGATTTTGAGATGTTGATCCTCATCCAGGCCGCTTCACATTCGGCTACAAACCGCTCCAGAGAGAGAGAGCTGGAGAACATGGCCTGATGAAGCCAACAGAACCACATCCTCTGCAAAAGAAGGTATTTGATCCTGTTGCCACCAAACCAGATCCCCTCGATGCCCTGGCTGCGCCTAGAAATTCTGTCCAATAAAGTTATGAGCAGAATCGGTGGCAAAGGGCAGCCCTGGCGGAGTCCAACTGTCACCGGAAACAGATCCGACTTACAACCGGCAATGCGGACCAAGCTCTGACACCAGTCATATAGGGACTGAACAGCCTGTATAATGGGGTTCGTTGCACCATATTCCCAGAGCACCCCTCACAGGATTGCCCGTGGTCAAATGACGTGTAGACTGGTGTGGCAAACTCCCATGCCGCCCTCGAGAACCCTGCTGAGGGTATAGAGTCAGGGTTAGCTAGGTCCACTGTTCCACGACCAGGACGAAAACCACACTGCTCCTCCTGAATCCGAGGTTCAACGACCCGACAAACCCTCCTCTCCAGTACCGCTGAATAGACCTTGCCAGGGAGGCTGAGGAGTGTGATCCCCCCATAGTTGGAGCACATCCTCCAGAGATCACCACCCCAGTCTGCCAGTCCACTGGCACTGTCCCTGACGTCCACGCAATTCTGCAGAGGCGTGTCAGCCAGGACAGCCCGACAGCATCCAGAGCCTTGGGGAACCCAGAGCGGACCTCATCCACCCCCGATGCCCCGTTACTGAAGAGCTTTTTGACTACTTCAGCAACTTCAGCCCCTGAAATAGGCGGACCTACTCCAGAGTCCCCTGGCTCTGCTTCCTCATTGGAAGGCATTTTGACGGGATTGAGCAGGTCTGAGAAGATAATACTTCATTGATCCCAATAGGGGAAATTCGTTAAGTATTCCTGCCACAGATCTACAACGTCTTGTGTTGAGGTCAGCAGCGCCCCACTCCCACTCTACACATTGTTGACAGAGCACTGCTTTCCCCTCCTGAGCCGCCAGATAGTGGACCAGAATCTCCTCGAAGCCCACTGGAAGTCGATCTCCGTGGTTCCCCCGAACTCCTCCCACGGCCTATTTTTCGCTCAGCAACCACTGAAGCCACATGCAGCTAGGCCTGCTGGTACCAATCAGCTGCCTCTGGAGCCCCACAGGCCAAAAAGGCCCAATAGGACTCCTTCTTCAGTTTGACAGCATCTGTCACCGCTGGGTACCACCAGTGGGTTCGAGGGTTGCCTACCGCCTTACAGCCGCAGCTCCAGTCTACCGCCTCAACAACGGAAGCGCAGAATATGGCCCATTTGGACTCATTGTCCTTGGCCTCCCTCGGGATGTTGTTTTAGCTCTGCCAGAGGTGGGAGTTGAAACTGCTTCTGACAGGGGAGTCTGCCAGACGTTTCCAGCAGACCCTCACATTACGGTTGGGTCTGCCAGGTCTGACTGGCATCCTCCCCCCACCACCGGAGCCAGTTGATCAGTTGACAGCTCTGCCCCTCTCTTCAACCAAGTGTCCAGGACGTGCGGACGCAAGTCCAACGACACAACCACAAGGTCGATCAAAGAACTGCTGCCTAAGGTGCGTTGGTGCCAAGTGCACGTATAGACACCTTTATGCCTGAACATGGTTTTTGTTATGGACAATCATTAACAAGCACAGAAGTCCAATAACAAAACACCACTCGGGTTCATATCGGTGGGGGGCGTTCCTCCCAGTCACACCCTTCCAAGTTGCAGTGTCATTGCCTACATGAGCATTGAAGTCTCCCAGTAGAATGAGGGAGTCCCCAGAAGGAACGCTCTCTAGCAGCCACCCTAGGGACCCCAAAAAGGGTGAGTAAACTGAACTGCTGTTGGGTGCATAGCCACAAACAACAGTCAGAATCCCACCAGGTTTAACCCCAACGTAGAAGTGCTGAGTCTGGGGGCAATCAATATGCCCACACCTGCCCGTCGCCTCTCACCGGGGGCAACTCCAGAGTAAAAAAAGAGTCAAGCCCCCCTCATGAGGCCTGGTTACAGACCCCATGCTGTGCATCAAGGTGAGTCCAACTATATCCAGTTGGAATCTCTCATCCTCGTGCACAAGCTCAGGCTCCTTCTCCGCCAAAGAGGTGACATTCTATGTTCCAAGAGCCAGCTTCGCTGACCACTTGTGTAATAGCCAGGTGATGGTGACCAGCATCCGGACAGAGCAAAACTAGGGCTAAAATTGTTGTCCGTCATGAGAGTCTTCTCAGCCGTGCTTTGTCTGTTAGAAAGTTGATGATAAAAAATGTATTGCAAGGTAGAAATATTTTAACTTGACAACAATTCCAACAGTGTGTGTGTGTGTGTGTGTGTGTGTGTGTGTGTGTGTGTGTGTGTGTGTGTGTGTGTGTGTGTGTGTGTGTGTGTATGTATGTGTATATATATATAGATCAATAGATAGATAGATAGATGGATGATTAGATTAGATTTAGGTTTATTGCCATTTATACGTATAAGTACAGGGCATCAAAATACAGATGAGCATCTAAACAGAAGTGCAAAAAAGGAGCAGGTGATTTACAGATTGGATATCATGTACTTATTATACAAGATTCAAGATTCAAAGTGTTTATTTTTCACAAGGACAGTGTCGAAACGTGTTTCCCTGTACAGTGAATTCCTACTTTGCTGACTGCATTGCATTGGATGTGTATTGTTGAGAAATAACAATAGTAAATATTGTTATAAATCTGAACAAAGATGGCAGTAAATTGTGCATTAATATACAGATGGATATGTCCATCGTTTATTTAATGTGGTAGACTATAGGTGGAAACTATGGACATAATTTACAAGATTAAATGTACAGATGTACAGATGTACAGATGTTGTGCAACTCAAAAATGTGTGTGTGCGTGTATACACACACACACACGCACACATAATATATATATGTGTGTGTGTGTATATGTACATATATACAGATATATATATATACATACATATAATTTTAAAACGAAACCTTAGTCTTGACATCCCTATTATATATTAACTACAAGTTACACAGATGTGGAAAACGCAGTTGTATCTTATGAACTGCTCCTTATCTTTCACTGATTTAATACTGTGACTACTGCTGTTCATATTTTTGGACAAATGGTGGGGTAAAAAAGCAAAGAAATAATCCTGATTTGAGAAAGCTGTGTTAAAGGGTCTCCATCTTCTATAACTCGTCTGCCTTTGATCTCTGTTGAGTATTTTAATGAGTTTGTTGTTGACAGTTCCTCTACTTCCTCTCTTTCTGTCACTTGTCCTGCCCGCTGGCCTAAAACCACAGCAATGCCAGTATGAGTCTTAGAGAACTCTTTCGTATCTACACACATTCAAAACAGTTTATACAGAGAGTGCATGCAGAGTGCAGTCACTCCTGCACAGAAATAAATATATATATATATATATATATATATATATATATATATTTATTTATTTATTTATGTCAAGTATGCCCCTTTGCCATTGGAGTAGAAAAAAGATTTCATCATGCCTGTATCTGAAACGATCATGATCAAAGGAATTGTCAGTGTAGGTACAGTTGCCGAAACACATACAAGTACAAGACGGAGTAGATAGTGTCGCTGCAGTCTCAAGCGGGGGTTCTATGTTCTTGATGTATTAATCATCTTCGTCTCCAGCTTGCTAATTAATGACACATCTGGCCCCTCTCACTGATGCTTCACTTCAGACTCCCCTCAAAAACCAACATACACAGACCAGGGTGCAACTGAGACGATTGCTTATGCTTGTGATTAGTTTCAGGGCAAGTAACATTTGCACACATTGCATGTCTCATGTGCCCTCAAGTTCATTTGATAAAGGATCTGTCAAACGGTGTAATGGAGAAGTTCTCTTCAGCTTCTTGTGCATGTAGGTGGCAGATGCCATGTGTTCAGACCGGTGTGGTCAATCTGTGTGTGTTTTTACGTGTGCACTTATATGGGTGTATGTATGTGTTTGTAGGCTTATCAGGTGAGCCCGGGCAGAGTGTCAGATGCGGTAATGGAGGCTTCAAAGACAAGCGCTGCGGTGAGTTCTCCGGCTGTCTTTTACCAACCTCTTAACCCCCTCTTTCCCTCCCCCCAGCTGTTGGGATGTTGAGAGGCAGACTGGCACCCAGGCAGACACCTGCAGGAGAAAAAGGAGTGCAAAATAAAACGGACTATAGGTAGACAGAGTAAATTAGGGAGAGCGGCAAGCAGTGGAGATATTGGAGAGCAGGGGGTTGCCTGACATACAGACAGAGGTACAGTCACAGATGTGGCCAGCTGCTTGTCCAGCCCTCCTCCTTTTCATATGCATGAATAGAGCTACTTCAAACACCCGCCGCTTGTCTGCTGCTTTGTTCTGCTGTTCTCGCTGTAGCTGTGGTTGTTGTTTTTTGATGCCTGCCGTTGCCGCCAACATTAATTTGCCAGCTTTGAACAGCAGTTCTCTCAGTTGCCCGCCATTCGCTTCTTTCAGTTTACATCTGTTTGTTTTATATATGTGTTTAATGGGCTAAATAGTGTCTCTTTTGTATTTTGCCATATAGTCACTATTAAGGGTATGAATTCTTTGTTTGATCCATAAATTGTTTTGTAGGTGTGTTAATTTAAATTTTAAACAGACAGTCACACAGACTGATAGATGGAAAAACACAGACAGACACATGTACACACATTATCTAATGACCTTACAAACGGTACCATTCAGTTAATTAGGCATCTATTATCTAAAAAAAACCCAGATATAGAATATTTTCTTGAAAACAAAAATGTAAATAAATAATAGAAATAATAGAGAAAGAGAATGTAACTGCATTAACACAGAGTTTATGTGGTGAGAACCATAAGATGGGGGCATAAAAAATAACGAAATATGTTTGATTTACATTAGGGGATACCTATGCATTGAGTTGTTTTTAGATATTTTTGCTGATCATTCAGCTTTAAAATTTATTCAAAGGGCAAAATGCACTTTTTCTCTTCTTCATGTAAAACTTCAATTACCAACACGTATTTTGAAATTGCTGCCTGCCGAATAGCAGACAATATGGACAGACAGCAGAAGTCAAGACTCCCAGGAAAAAAGAAGACCACATTTGAATAAACCAGAAGAAAATGAAGTGTTAGATTGTATTGACCTCCTTTTCTAATATTTTGCAGCATATTTACTGTCACCTTTAATTCCATATTACCTGACATAAGTTAGATACTTTCAAAGTGATTTGATTATCCCTGTGATATGTACTGTAACCCTCGGTCACTTAACGATTAATAGTAAATTATTTTACCAGAATGTATTGATTTTTATTCTTTCAATCTTATATTATAATCTCTATTGACTTTATCCATGTTGTTCATGTTCTTACTTCTGTCTTTTGTCCCTCCCTCTCCTCTCCTCCCCCCTCTGCTCTTTCCTCCAATTTCATCCAAACAGCAAACCCTGGAGAACAACTTGACCAACCTAGTGAAGAGAAATAGTGAACTGGAGAACCAGATGGCCAAGCTCATACAGATATGTCAACAAGTTGAGGTATGCCCCACCTTATTTCTTTGCAGTTTATTGTGTGGCCATGAAAGGGATTGAGATGGGCTTACCAAAAGATATTTATATTGAATTTACTTGTGTCTTGATTTTTTTTTTTTTTTTTGCACCGTTGTTCCCATACATTGCGCCATAAAATTTTGATGACAGTATCATCTTAGATAGGCCCGGAAGATCATAATGACTATACATATCTAATAACAACTAAACCGTTTCAATCAGGCACTAAACATTGATGGAAAGAGCATTGACATTCTTCAAATTCTTCGGAAATGCAGGTATTTAGGAGCGATTGAATGCTCTTAATATACAGCAGAGAACCTTTCCACACAAGTACTGACTTAGTGAGCATCACAGAAACAGATCATCTGCTTAAAAGGATATTGAGTGATTTCCTTGTAAGCTGAGGTTGACATAGATTTAATATGTAGGCTTAAACATGGATTGTCGCACTGTCTTTTCTTCAGTCCCACCGTCTCAAAACCATACAACATCGCTTGTCTCACCATCATATTGTACGCATTTCCTTTCATTCTGGCTGATAGTCTTTATCATGCATCACACCTGATGCTTTTCTCAACTCATTCCAACCATAATGGGCATGTTTCTTGAATTTTTTCAACACTCTCCAGTGCTCCGGACTGTTGACTATAAGTGCTTAAAATCTTCAACCATCATTTGCTTCCCCAGTTCAAATGGGTCCATCTCATTCACATATGTAGTCTGTGTTGCTGCAGGTAACCAGCCTTCCTCTCCTTTCCAGGTCATACTTTCAACTCTCTAAAATTTCCTCTTCCTGGTCTCTATAGATGATAATTTCATCTGGAAACTTCATATTCAATGGAGATACCTTTCTTACCTCATCTGTCAGCCTGTTCATCACTATAACAAACAAGAACGGGCTCAGAGCTGATCCCTGATGCAGGTCCACCTCCAACTTGAACTTCTCTTTTCCACCTACGGCTGACCTCACCACAGTCTTATAGCTCTCATACATACCCTGCACCACTTTGGCATAATTCTCTGCCACTCCAGACTTCCTCATACAGTACCACAGTTCCTCTCTCAGCTCCTGGCATACCCTTTTTCTAGATCTACACTTGTCGTCTGTACTTCTCTATCAGCAACACCGACACGAAGAAATTGCATGTTTGGTAGAAGGAAAAACACAAAAAAGTCAGCTGTAGGCCCACTGGAAAATCCATCCACTCAAATTGTGCATCAGAGCAGTGGATGGAAAATTATCTGTTGAAACGTTAAAAAAAATGTCCTATCTTTTGAAACTTGTGTTAAAATTGGCAGAACTTTTGAAAGATAACTTCACAAATACAAAGCTTACTGCATCTGGTGACCACATGGATGCCAAGCATTTTATTCTTTACATTTTGTTCTGGAAGAGTAAGTAAAGTGCAAACGTTAAACCTTGACCTGTGAAATTTTCAAAGCTTGAGAAAAAAAGAACAGCACGCACATCCGCTGCCCAGTTAGGAATGGGTCCTGGATCAAAAGTATCAACTAAATAAAGGTTTGAAATAATCCGCACACCAAGAGTGCTCCAAAAATAAAGATAATTTATTTTACATAAAGTAAAGAAAATGAATTATAGCATGCCCTTTCAAGTAAAAATCTGCTCTTTTTCAGATGCTTACAAAAATATGTTTTGGTATGCATCTGCAGAAGAAAGTTTTTTCAAACTTTTTCTAAGCTTCTCATTTTTTAACCTGTGATGAAATAAACACTTCATTCGTTCAGTACCCTTTACAAGCTCCTTGTAATAAAAATATTGATTGGATATTTAAGGTTATTTTAGAAATATTGGTCTCCTGGGTGATGCAATGTACTACTTTGCCAATGGCCGGAGCCCAGGCAGTTATGCTAAAATGACGGCTCAAGAACAAAGGAAGTGCTGGATAGCTCTCAGCACTCAGTCTGTCTCAAATGGAGCAGTTTGTTATGTAACTCAGAAAACTTCAGACAGTGAAATGGTAATTTCATCGTGATCAAAGCTGCAATCAAAACCTAGTCAAGGTTTTAAAAATACTTGTACTTTTTTGTTGATTCAGATTTGCATCATGTTAAGGTATCTGTAGCCTGTGTTTCTTTTACAGTACAGTTTCATTCTAATAATACTTTTCACTCACTCACTCACTCTCACTGTTTGATTTTTATTTTGGACGGTATACCCAAATATCTAAATATCAACTGTCACCATACATAAAACCTCTTAAAAAACATATGGGACATTAGAACTGTGAGTTGTTAATCTATTTTAGAAATAAGTCACTGGAATCATCACCCAGTTTAATGTAGTAATAACATTTTAGGAGTACATTCAGTCCGATGTTCCAATGTGAACACTCACCTGTCAGCAGAAAATTATACCTCAGCCATCGTTGTCACCATTGACCTCTTCCACTTGGACCCTTGCTGTGATTTAATGGAGGCAGTCCACTGTTTGAAGCCAGTCAGGAAGTACTAATGCTTGGCATTGGTTGTGCTGCATCACTAACGTGCACTTGCGCCCAAACACACACACACGTACACACACTAAATACTTTTTGTCTTAACGCTTACTTTTCGTAACCAGCATCCAGTCTCTGAGATGGGACATTAATGGCTTCCAAGAACAAATGTGCTTTAGTGCCACCAGTTCTTTATGTGCTATCCAAACATGACTCCCATTTTCTCAAAGCAACTATGAGGTCTGTGAACAAGAAGTCATGCAGCCCCTGGTGCAATCAATATCAAATGATGACCATGTGTTTCAATCAGTCAGGATGAACTTGTGGAGAAAAGAAGGTTCGTCTTTAGTTTGTCCCTGTCTGCATACTTATGTTGTGCTGTTCCAAACAACAACAAAAAAAGTCTAATTTCTTATTCATCAAAAAGATGTATCAGTAGCAACGGTTGGAATGTGCGCCACCAGCACTTGAAGAAATTATTAAGATTAACTGTTTTTGCTACCTGTTTACAGTTCTCATTGCCATTATCGCATATGCTGTCAATGGCGAAGCCTTAGATCATTATTAGAAGGAATGGGTAGGTTGCAATCTCCAGTTGAGTTCACATTGATATGCAGTTGTTCACAAGAAGTCAGAGGGATGTCTTTTGGTAGAGAGGAAGGGTTAGGAAGCAGTCAGAGCAATTCTGGCTCTGTCATTTACTGCTGCACTGAGCATAGAAGTTGGAGTGTCATCCAGTTGTCTGATTATGTGACATCCATCATGATCTGTATCCAGCCTTGTCAGCCTAATGACAAGCAACAAAAAGGTGATTTTATGCTTTTCGCAACCTTATGGCAGGACTCCACATCTATTGAAAGGCAATCCCAGCAGCATTCATTTTCTACCATTGTCTCAGTAGCTTGGCCACAAACTAGACTTTTTCATTTCTATATAGTAAACAAGCTGTTTTCTAGTTTGGTCAGCAGCGTCTGGCTATTACACAAGTGGTCACTGCGGGTTGATGTGTAGCAGTATTCACAAAAGTTAAAGTTTCTGCACCTTCTTCTCCTAGTGAGGACAGCAGTGTTTTCATTTTTTCTGTTCCTTGTTGGCTCTCTATGATGGAGAATAGGAATTAAGATTTAATAGAACAACATGAGTTTTTCTGCTTAGAACCAGAATTGGGCTCATTAAAGCCTGAACCAGAGAAATAAAGTGGTACTTAGACCAGAACCCTCAGACCCTTACATCTCCCATCTAATAGTGAAATTTTATCCTGTTACATGAAATATCATCTTGTCAATTGCAAAGGGGGATTTCCTAATTCACCTGATCATTCAGTCTAAACACAGATGTGGCCATTTTATGCACCTTTATGAATGAGCAGATGGTACCTGGGACCTGTGGAACCATATGTTCTCTGGGTTAGTGGAAAACACTGGTATACATGGGTTGTGGTTTGTGGTCAGACTTATATAAACACCTATCTTTGCATGACAGTGGATGCTCAGGTTATTTATTACTACAGTAGCCATTTAAAAGTAGGAATAAGACAAAGAGGAAGTTTAAATGTTTGAAAACAAGACATGAGGTGAGCAGATAAGAAAAAATATGAAAGAATGACAAAAGAAAGGTATGAGAGGTGTGGGAGGGTAAGCAGAAAGAAAGGACATGTGTATCTTTCTCTCTGTCTAAGTGGCACATCCAGTGAGGTGGGCAATCATGGAATGCCAATCCTTCTAGCTCAGTTTCATCCATTTCAATCTCGGATGCATGCTGATGTGTATATGCTATGATGTGTATAGGCGTTTATATGTTACAGATGCAAGTATAAAAGAGAGGAACTTGCAAAGTAACTGTTTACACCAATAAACAGACAAGACTGGTGGAATGACAGAAGTGTGTGCAAATTAAAAAATCTCTGTGGCGCTTTGCCTATGTCCTGGATTCCTCTCCTACTTGTTTGCATCATCCTGCACTGGTGCCAAAGATATGATCAAACACAATGTGAAGCATTCTCCAATATCAGCACACATCACACGCACCAGTCTTCTCTTTTTCTCCTAATGTTCTTTTTAGGGCATTCTCAAGTTAGCTCAATATTTGATCAGTTATTTTAAATCACTTTTGAATTTGAGAGGTGCTCAGAGGGTCATTTGGGTCAATGCACTGTATGTAAAAATGCCCTTTTGTGGCCCTCCTAAAAAACATGCCATAAGTTGTACTGTAACAAAGACTACTGTTTTGAAAAGGAACCAAGACGGTCTAATTGTAATGAATGCCATCAGTAAAAAATTAAAAGCTGTCTGTTGTAGGAAGCCTTTTTTTTTGTAAAAAGTTTTAGTTCAAGTTCCATATTCTTTATGTCTGTGAACTTGTCTTTTTAGCCTGTCTTTTAATCTATGGTTTTCCCATGAGATTATCTAGGGAAGTTGACCTGCTGTGATTGGCAAACTGCAGAGATCATTGGTCATTTTCCTGTTTTCAGGGTGAACTGATGATTTTATTAATTCTTCAAGAAAAATATAACGGCCAATTAACGGAATTTTTATTTTGGAATGGACTGCAGGCAAAAGTTGCCTTTGTGGCTGTTTGTTGCTAATTGTCCCTTGAAGTGGGTAATATGTATACAGAATTGTTGAATAGTTCTCCAGCTCTCAGAAATGATCAGAAAATGGAGGACAAATACTTGCCAGTATTCTACTGCTCACTGACTTAAATTGTGCATTTTGAGTTTACTGTTTTTTTTAGCTTTCGACTGGTGTTACTGTTTAATCTCAAAGTCATATTATCAAGCATGAAAGGCATCATCATACACTCGGTTCACAAAGTCAAGAGTCGTTGATGTGGCGAGGGGCCCTGCTCTAATTGAGTGGGTGTTACCATTGGAGAGGTATTTCGCTAGCACACGTTAGCCCCTTGATAACAATTAGCCTATCTGTATGTTTTGTTGTTGTTTTTTTTGAATGGCCACCACAAATATTGCCTTGCTGTCGTACAAATATTAACCGTACCACAATATTTTATACTGAAATTTATATATGAATAGAACAAAACAAACATTTTATTCATTTTTTTCAATCTAAAATCCCTAAACTTTTAACCCATTCATTCAAAGCAAAATCCCAGTTGTGGTTTTCTTGTTGTAAAAGTGAGTTAGTATTCTATTCCAAAAGGGCATCTCAAAGGATTTCTCCTATTAAGAATTTGATATTACATCTCCTTCAGACATTTGATTTAAGTATAATATGTCTCCTTCCAGTAAACTGATCTTTCAGCCTGACGATCATCGCACTTTGCTTCACAAAATCATCTTCAATCCTTGGGCTCTTATTTGGGCCAAGCACAGAGTGCAAAACTGGCCGCGCATTTACCATTGCTAATTTCTACGGGGCAAAGTGGCCTTTTTTTTTTTTTTTTTTATGATTTTAGTTGACACTGTGCACTGGATACCACCCAAAATAAAATGTCCGGTGCTTCTGGGTGCAATCCTGCTTTTTTTTTTTGTTTGTTTCTTTGAAAAATCATAATCTAAAAAAAAAATGTCCTGGTGCAAAGCTGATGAGTTTTTTATCTATCATGGCAACTGTACATTGTATTGCAAGATATTTTGTAAGTGCAGTTCTCTATCTCTCCAAAGGATAGTGATCGTACTTGGAAAAAAAATTGCCCATGTCGTCCTATTGATAAATGCGCCATCATCATGCAACTACCCAAAATCCAAACTACTGTTGGTTCACCTGCCTTTAAAGGACACTTGTGTTGGGTGATTTTAAAACTTTTACGCCTAAAATAAACTCTTCTATTAATAAAGGGATTAAGGGGTATTCTGAACAGAGAGCAGTTCCTTTGCTGAAATTTAGCTCATTCAAAATAGCAGACGCTTTTCTACAATTCATTGAAAAAGTAATGCTGGGAAAAGTTTGAATGAAGCATTATATTCTTGACCAAGTTTTGGCAAATTTTCTGTTTCATATTTGCAATCTTTACAAGGCAGTTCCATTATAATAAGTCTTGCAAGTTATAACAGTGCATATTAGAAATGTGCAGTCTAAGAAGAGTAATTTTGTGTCATTGCCTTGTCCAACAACATTTAGACAGGTTGAGAGTTTTTCTGAAAAATGCACATAGCAATTTCACAAGATATTACTATCATTAAAACTTTATATGCTGTGTGCCATCATTAAAATTCACAGACTATGCTGCGGACATAAAGTCGAAAGGTATTTTCCAAAACACAGCATAATGAGAAATTTCCATATCATTTCGTTTTCGATGGCAAGGTTTTTCCTTCTTATTCTCTACCGAGCTCACCTCTACATGATGAACTGTGTCTGAATGATTAGCTTCCGAACCAGACATTGGTATTGTCATTGTTCTCTAAAAAAACTGCTGAATGACCTATAATTGGTGTAAACAAAGGTCGCTGAATTGCTGTTCAATAACTTTTCTATCTGGTCTATAAGTCATGAAAAGAAAATATGGGTGAATTTATAGATGTTCTTTTTAAATATTTATGGAGCTTAGCTGATGTATGAGACATCTTAAACTGGAGATTTACAGGGATTTCAAGTATTTTCACAACGTTACACAATGTAAGTCTTATCAGGACTCGTGCTACATTTGGGGGCATAATATGAATTGTGTTTTATTTGTGTGTTTATGTGCGTGTGTGTGCTTTAGAGAGCTAGAAAAGTTCAAATTAGGCTTAAGTAGCTTGGCTTGTTGTAATGAGCTTTGCAGAGTGATGAGGGGAACTTGTTTGTTAGAGGAAGTCATTCTGACAGTTTGCAAAGTGACAGAAAGTTAAGACACTGTAAGCTGTAGAGCTGAAGACCCCATAAACTAGATATTTATTATTACAGATTGTTATATTCTAAAGAAACCATAATCGCGTGAGTGGTAAAATCACAAAGCTTAATGACTCAGCCTGTTAACACCAGCAGGTCTTTGCTTACAGAGGATTCTCCTCTCCATTATTAGGGATTTCAGCATACCTTCTGCAGTCCTGGTACGACCAAAAACGTACACTAGTTCTTGTGTCTCTGATATATTTTATACAAATTTCAGCCTCATTATGTTACATTGGGAGTGACAGAAGGGGACACAGATATAACCAGCGCTTACAGCTTTTTTACTTGAGTTCTGGGTGGTTGAAGTCACTACTATGATAATTTTTAATAATTTTACAATTACTTTTTTCTTAAATGACCACACCATCATGTTTCCCATTTACTGAAACCCTCTGAGTACCCAGGGTTTAATACCACCAGCTTTTAATTATGAGTATTAAACAAATTAATTTTTTTAAATTACAATTCCCACCAGGGATGTGTCATAAAAGTTGTTACAAATTGTACAAATTAACTGCTAGAGCTACAGTTCCTCTGATGTCCAGACCACTTCTATGATCCGCACAGACATTTACTGGTGTTTAATAAAAATAGCAGCTTCTTAAATATAAAGTATTTGTATAAGGTAATTCCTTTCCATTCCATTCAGTGATATGGAAGTGAGTTTGATAGCAATTACAATCTACATGTCAGTCAGCTTAGGACAGCTCCCTCTTTGTGCGGAATTACAAAAATATAATTGTGATATATTGTTTGCCTTTATCATTTTGTTTTTGTGCGTGTTCGTGTAAAAGAATGCAATTCATTTGAGAAGCTTGACTGAGATCAACCTGACTTTTAACAATACCAATATGGAGGACTCCATAAAATAGGGGGTATTAATCCTTATGTTTGTGTATTTTTATTTGTTTACTGGTTTTTAATCATTTTTGAATGAGGTTGTTTCAAATTTTTCACTGAGTTTGTATGCCGAGGCTTGTCTGTCCAGTGCCATTTTAATGACATCCCAAGACAGAACTGTTCAGAAGGAGCCAAATGTACCACTGGGCAGATGCACAAACACATTAGCGCCTGATTGAGATGTCATTTTTATCATATGTTTTGAACAAATAGACCATAATGGCTGACTTTTTGTTCTGCCCAATTTGGGATCACAGAACTTGTTGCACTCATCACACTTACTGGACTTGTTGAGGGAAAAAGTGTGAGTTTTCCCAAAGTCACAGCAAGATAAGTGAAAGGAGAGCGTGAGGTGTGTCCCTACATGGATGGATCACTCTTTGGTGAAGATCCATAGATGTTTGCATTGAAAGTTCAGCATCCACTGTAAACTAATACAGATTAAGTATTTTTTATTCGAAGCAGTATTGTGTCCAATTGTCCCCTGTGTTATGCCCTAACTTTTGTTTCTCCCCAAATCAGTTTACCTATATGCAGTAGTTTGCAAGTTTCTGTTGTAATCATGCCTTAAACTTCACAAACTCTTTATTAAAACTTTGTCTGATCCAATGTTTTTTCGAACAGCTTATGTCATTAGTGCTGTCTACTCAACTCTTGTGGCCTACAAAGACTATATGCTATAGCTGAACCTACCAGAGTTAGTGCAGAACGAGAGCCCTCCATTATCTCTTTTTTTGATACTGTTCAGAGCACATTTTAATGTCCAGATCAATTAGTTTTAAAGGAATAAGTTATTCATTTCTCCTTTGTGAGCTGATGTTATGATAATGGCATCAACCACAGGTTTAGATAATAAGACATTCACTTTCTATTGACCGACCTTCTTGAATGTTCCTTTGCAATCTTCAATGCAAATGCATCTGTCAACCACAACCAAACAAACACAAAAAGAGCACCTGAAAGATAAGTCCATTCACAACTATGTTGATCAAAGCTGCATTGAAAGCCTAAGGCCAAACATGTATTCATACCTTTTTAGTCAAAACAGTCTTTTTTTTGTATTTAGACTTTATTCAAATTCTAACCTATACGATAAATAGCTAAAAAGACCAAGCAAGAATCTTGAAAGTAGACGATTAGAAATATATGAGATATATATGAGCGTAGCTGATTTAATTTCAGGACCACAACAATACAACTAGAACCTGAAGTAGATCGAACAAAGAGAAACGGCAAAGAACACACAAACAATTTATACATTCATTTTTCTCTACTGTCTATTTGTGCATGGTTTCTATCTCAGTGGGGAAAAAATACACCACAATGAATCTATTATATATTGAATGCCCCCTTACATAGAAATTCTATGCCTTCAGTTAAAGATAATGAACATTTAGGCCTTTTCCTTAGTTTACTGTATTATTTGGTGCCAAGGCCAAAAAACAGCCTCTTACTAATTGTTTTTGAAGTCATGGCAATGTTTTAGCGTGACGGTTCAGCCTGTGTCCATGCTGCTTTTCTTAACATCATCTTGGATTAATTCACAATGCCTTTGAATGCTCTCGTGGCCACTGTTTTCTTCTCGCCTTTAACAAATGAAGGAATTTGGTGGTTCATGTGATGTTTGCCAAAGATGGTGAAAAGTAGATGAGTTGTTCTGGTAACTTTGGTCTTAAAATGAACACAGAATCTATTAAATTGGAATGGTGTAAGCAAATTCTGTCACTGAATTAATGAATGCTATGCAAAGCCCCTTTTGGGTGCTTTGTTAATGAAGAACTGAATATTCTAACAGCTCCCAACCTATTTCTTGCTCATAATGAGAGAGAAAAAAATGTGTTTAGGAAAAAAAACTATAACCCTGTGAATATCACAAGACACTTTCCCAGCATATGGTCTTTCCTGTATTTGAATATATTCAACTCAGCAGCAATGTTCCCATTTTCATAGCTGTAACAGACTATCCCTCCAGTAGGGAACATTTTTAATGAGAAATGAATCTGAATTTGGTCCGCTATCAATAATGCCAGCTATGTGGAAGCCAGGAGACCTATCAGTTATATGTAGGGTATGTAGTGATTTTTCCCTCAGATAAACATGCGCTTTGTCATGTGCAATAACTAATTGTTGTTCTCAGTGACATCACTTTTTTCATTTTGTTCATCAGCAGCACCAATCCTAATTCAGGTGCAAATCATGCTGCAGAAAACTGTCTCTTTTTGTGCCGAAGGCTTGATGAAGCACAGAACAAATGTTATCCATGTAGGAATGATACGAATTAATCTGGCAAATATGAGACACGAATATCCTATTAGAGACCAGAACATATTCCATTGAATACAGTAAGTTTACTAGAGCATAAAGCATTAAAGATTGAATAAAGTAAATCTATTTGAGATGACCTTTAATTTGAGAATATTCGGTAGTATCTGAAATATTTCATCAACATTGTCTCTTTTTTCCCCTCAGGTGAACACAGCCATGCATGAAGCCAAGCTGGTTGAGGAGTGTGATGAACTAGTGGAGATCATCCGCCAGAGAAAACAGGTCATCGCTGTGAAAATCAAGGAATCTAAGGTAAAGGCTACCTTACCATACCGTATGTATGAAAATGCAGTTGTAATCACACAAACAGGGGGCATCATCCATTTTAAACTGTATATATGGTATTCTCACAACATATCTGCATAATCGATATAGGTGATAACATTTCCAAAATTACAAATCCAATTATTTCAGACAGCATTTGGGTTGCATGTTGCTTGTTGCAGAGTAAAACCCAATGCAATAGGTGAAAAAGAAAAAGAATATCTATGTCTATATTAGGTCTAATGGATACAGATACAAAGGATATAGTAGGACAGTGCTATATATCATGGACTGTAGGCCAGAGGTTTCTTGAATTTTTGTCCCAGTCTTCTTCCACAGGTGTTTTTTTTTAGGTAGTCCACATGGTTTTCTTTGAAAGTGATCCAAATTGCTTTCTATTGATATACAATAAGAGCTCAGGACTTACCATAAGTGGCCACCTGAAGATACTGGATAAAGACAAACTCTAAATATCACCCTGTTTAGGGTGCATTTTATGTGAAAGATCCTCTCAGGCAGCAAAATTAGGTGTATTTCTTTTAGCGTGTATGTGTATGAGTACGCTAGTGGGAGGGTCAGTGTGTCAGAGTGTGTCTACAGTGATGGCAGATAGAGTAAGCCGTGTTCTCCTGAGAATTGGACTGTGTGTGAGGTTGTTTAGCTGAGGGTGAAGCAGTGAGGTGTTGAAGAGGGAAGTAATAGGAAAATAAAGGAAAACACGCATTTTCTTGCATGTGAGGTACTAATATTCAAGGCTGTTTTGATAATGAAAAGCACCATAAAGAATTCTAGTCATCAGTTGTGTTTTAACAGATGTTTTGAAGAAGAAAGAAATATATTTTATCGCCTTCTGAAACAATCCATTTATTTTCCTCCAAATGAAAACTACAATCAACAGCACATCACTATTTGGATATGAAAGCACCCCAGTGTTACCCTTTCTTTGACAAAATTATGTGAATGGCAGCCTTCAGTGTCAAAGTCTAAACAGAGGGACAGGTCTGGTTTTGAATGACAAACCAACAAAACAAGCAAAACAAGTGAGAAGTTTGGGTGGGGACAGTCTCCTGAAGGAAAGTGTTTGGAGGTGACTCTTCAAGGGACTAACTGGATTATGCAGGGTTGATCATGAGGAGCAGAGTGATGCAAGGTGCTCCCATTCTCTCTCTCATCTCCTTTTATAAGCTCTGTCTCTCCAAGGAGCCCTCGTGCTTAATCTCTCCCTTCCGAAACCAAATATGGACTAGTCCCTTGTTCTCATGTGTTATTCTCTTCAGAGCAGAAGCAACACTGCTTTTTTAAATTTTCATTTGTTTGGATTTTTTTTGTTGTTCTTTTTTCTTTCTGGGGTGATATTTTGTATATTCCAAACAAAAATGTCAAAGTTGATTTTTCACGGACAATGACATTAAAATGCATATATGATAGTAGGTTTTGGATTGTTGTTGAACAAAACAATAACTGCAAAGGCCAGCACTTTTGTTTCTTAGCGATAAAGTTTTTGGATGTCTTGATGTTTTATTTTTGTCAACTGATGTCACAGCTTACATTTAACAAAGATTTCAGTATTTAATGGTCCCATCTCCTCCGGTGGGCATTTAGAGCAAGCCGATGTATATTTAAATTAGATCAATTAAAGCAGTTAGCGCTCCTGCCTCACAGCAAGAAGGTTACTGGTTCAATTCTAACAGGGGGCTGTATGAAGTCTCCTTGTTCTCCCTGACTCTGTGTGGGTTTCCTCTGAGTTGTCCAGTATCCTCTCACAGTCCAAAAACATGCTGTAGGTTCATTAGAGACCCTTAATAGCCTAAACGTGTGAATGACAGAGTGAATTGGTGCATGTCTATATATGGCCCTGTTATCGACTAATGACCGGTCCAGGATGCACTCTGAATCTTGTCCAATTACAGCAAGGATGGGCTCCAGATGGAATGGGTGCCCATTACCACAGGATAAACTAGAAAAACTAGACAATGAAGAATGAATTAATCAATGAATGAACACTGACACCGAAAGTTCATTTTTTTGTTTGTTAATCGGTGTACAATGGTCACAATATATGCTGATCTTGGCTTATATGGTCATCAATTTATTGGTCAAGTTTTCATCATCTTCATAATATGATTCTGCAGTTATTTATTCCATCACTGTAATATTGAATAATATATTAAAAGCTGCAATTCCTGGAGAGAAATATACATTAGCTTGAATGTTTTGATAGGAGATCCACAGATCTGAGGAGAGGGCAAACCAAAAGGAAGGAATGTTTTTTTGACTTGTTCATTTTTGCAAAGAGAGTTATTGGTTTTGTGGAAACTGGGTCACACAGTCAATGTCAGATGGGAAACTCAGTTCTCACAACCACATCTGTTACCAATTTAAACCCCATTACTGATTTGTTATTTTTTTCTCATAAGAGCAAAATGAATGTTTTGACTAAATCTGCAGCCATAATAACATAGGGTTCAAACAAGTACATCAACACTTTCCAATCAGATGAGTTAATGCTGCATAGACATGTGACATATTTGAAACAGGAGTTAAGCTGGAACATTTTGCAATCATTTCAAAATGAATACATTCATTATGACAATGTCTTTCTCAGTACTGAAAAAATATCCTCAATTATTTCATTAAATCTTTCCAGTCACCTGAAGGCAACCACCCTTGCTGATGTTTATTCACATTTATCAGACTAAACCATGCATGTAATACGATGGCTCTTCAGACCTGTTTATCCCTGCTTTCTTTCCAAAAGCAATTTGATTTCTTTTTTCATATTTTGCCCTATAATATTATCACTAATGCACAGATAGATATGAGACCGTGGGACCTTATCCTGAATTTTAGTCCAAGCACAAGTACAGGGGTCTACAGTTGCACCACAAGAGACACAGGACACTGGAAACTCTTTCTGGTATTTGGGTGACAGTACAGCACAGAATTGGAGAGATGGATTATTTGTAGTTTAATTACCAGCTAGCTTCAGTATTTCCAATCTAATCTGGGAAAATAGAGCCAAATGGCAATATCTGCAATGGAGAGAAGTAAATGTATTGGATTTGAATGTCTGGATGATACCATTATTTTCTGACCTTAAAGCGCTCTGGATTACAAGCTAAAATATTCACAAACTGTCGCTACAATACTTAAGCTATGATCAAAGACAGTGTTAAATTTCAGCGCCGGTCATCTGAAGACAAAGTAAGATATTCACATACAGTATTGTATTGGAAGAGTATAATTTCTTACTTTTTTTGGTAGCATATGTTGCTGAATAATAAGTCACGCGTTGATTTTGCCCGGCTCTTCAAGTCTTCATGTCATAGAGGCATACTCAAATGTCAGTTATAGTGAAAGCATATTATTTTGGACTTAGTGGGAGCAAAGCTAGGACTTCAATTGATAACACATTAAGTTGCCACAGCTTAGTAAAGCTGCTAAGCCGTGATATTTTCAGCAGTATAAAGGAAGTGCACTTTAAATAACTGTTCTGAGTCTTTGAGTGTCTGATGAGAAGTTTTTAACAAGCTGCCAAAATATATTGCTTATAACATGAAGAAAAATCACAAGGTTAAGTGAAATTTCCCCCATTTTTTTTTTTTTAGTTTGTCTCAAGGTTGCTACCTGTTTATGAGAGCAGTAACACATAGTTGCAATTTAAAATGTATTTGGGGACATGCAGTTTTCACTATATTTGTATTTTATACTGGAAGTCTTGGAGCAACTTTACAGATAAAAGTTCCCAAGTTCATTTGTGGATTCAGGATATGAGGCTTAATGAAGATAAATAGATAACTTCATTTTCAAATGACTAAGACTTCCGCGTGGTAAATTGGAAATTATGTAACCATGCCGTCTCTGACATCAGCAAACAGGAGTACATCATAAAACTGTCTGTATAAAGCCAGTACTTGTTTATATTTAAATAGCATATTTAATGCTGTCTTACATTCTTGCTATGTCATCTACAACCTAATTGGGAATATTTTTGAAACCTGTTAGGATGACAGTTGGGGAAAGAAGCATTGTTGTATTATGAACATGCATCAGTTAGATCTGAATTTGTTTAAATGTGATGAGATTCATTCAAATGTGGATTTTTGCAACTTATCAAAATTCCATTTTTATATTTTCCTCATATATTGTGACACCAGTCTCCTTTGACTATTTGTGCAAGCTTCAATCAACAAAGATTCCTCTGATAAAGTACTTACAACGTACATTTTCTCTCCTACAAATGGTGTTTGTGCCTGCCAGCGTGTCAGGGAAAGTCTGATGTTTGGCAAGAGGCTTGTTCCATCAAGCTGGCATCATATCAGCAGGTGCTGACTTGTGTTTTGGCAGGCGAATTCAATTCTAACTTTTGGAGAAAAAAGTTGCATATCAGTGTGATTGTCACAAAGATAAATATCTCAAACTGAAATCATTACACCGTATTCAGAACAGCTTTTGGGATAAGGCAAATGCTGGGGTTTTTCAGTGTTGTTATTTTCATGAGCAAAAGAAAAATATTTTCAGCTGCAGGAGATTAGAATATAACAGAACAACCCCAGAGACCTTTTGTTGTAAGGGTTTTGGAAGTGGAGATGAAAGTCAAATATGACTGAGCCACAAAAGATTGCAAACTTTAAAGTAACTTTTTCTCCGTGCGTCACAAAGAAAGCAAATCTAATAGAAATTCAAAATGCCGTCCCTTCCCTTTTTATCATCTATATGTATTTGATAATGTTGGCATTGTGAAAGGACCATTAAGATGTAGAACTCAAAGACAGCCATGTAAAAAAATTAAAGTGGACCGAGCCAATCGTTTAAAGGGTTTTGCAACAAGCAAGCCTCCTGTAATTGTTCAAAGGGCTTGTGTATGAAGAACAGAAAGAAATATTGCGTATGAGGAACAGAAAGAAATATTACAACAGACTGGTCTCTATTAGTTATGAACTGCATTCTGTTGTGATGTTTCTATTCCTGATAACAAATATTAGTGTCTGTTTTTCTTTAAATTCAACTTAAGCATTATAAGTCAGAAGATCTGACACCATGTAAAGCTACAGAGCTGCAATGGACTTCCCTCGTGTTACTTCAGAGAAAATTGTGAATATCAGGGACTAATCACGAATCATTTAACCTTCACAGATTGAAATTATTTATTGATATACGGAGTTTTAGTGACAGCTTGAGGAGATCCACTCTTATATATTCACACACACATACATATATACACACATATATATATATACATATATATATAATTTTTTTTATAATTTATCAGACTGAAACAGTGTTGACTTTTAACAGCTTCAGAGTGAATCTCCTCAAGCTGTCACTCAAACTCCGTATATCAATAAATCATTTCAATCTGTGAAGGTTAAATGATTCGTAATTAGTCCCTAATATTAACAATTTTCTCTGAAGTAAGACGAGGGAAGTCTAGTGCAACTCTGTGTTTTCACAGGAAAGACCTACTAATCCCGACAAGATTTTGTGCCATTCTTCAGAAAACCAAGCAGCTTTAAGCTCCCTGAAAGTGTGACGGTTACATTTCACAACTGATGAAGAATTAAGCCAGTAACAGATATTTATGATTTCTGTCAGTGGTCTCATGCAGTGATGCAAGGTGGTCAGGGCTCATTGAAATGAACACAACTCGGAGGGTTAGCAACACACCTTTTTTTGTATGTTTGTTCCAGGTGATGAAGCTGCGTAAGTTAGCCCAGCAAATTGCAAACTGCCGTCAGTGTCTAGAGCGCTCCAGTGCTCTCATCACACAGGCAGAGCAGAGCCTGAAGGAGAACGACCATGCCCGCTTCCTCCAAACCGCCCGAAATGTAGCTGAACGGTAAGTAATTGGACACTCGTACAGTATGTATACTCAGAGTGGAGTAGGGGATCTTGTGTGTTTGCTGCAGCAGCTGTGCTTTTAACGGGGGGTAGTGTTGAAGCCATTATGTTTTCATACAATTTATGTGTAGAACCAGAGAACAGTGATTCAGGAAATACATTTTTATTGTCTTGACCGAAAGAGGGGAAATGGACATAAATTAACAAATGAAATAAAGAGCCCCAACTTATATAGCGGTTTCATACCTTACAATTTCAAAGCGCTTTACATTAGATAGCCTTCACCCATTGACACACACACACTCACACACTGATGGTGGCAAGGTGCTAACCATGCCATCGGAAGAAACTTTGTGTTCGGTTTCTTGCCCAAGGACACTTCGACCTGCAGACAGGTGGAGCCAGAAATCAAACTGCCAACCTTGTACTTGGTGGGGCATCCACTCTACCAACTGAACCACAGCTACACCTCAATCAAGTCACACGAGCTGTGGAGGCAAACCAATGTCAATCAAAATGATCTTTTTTATTGTAGGTAATTATAATTTATTTCCACATTCTTACAATATTTAATCCCTATGTTACCTTTTTATCTTGTACTGTGGCTTCTGTTGAAACCAGAAAATCAAGCCTCTCCAGCTGCTGAAATATAAGTCAGGCCTAGCTCTTCATTCTCTCTATTGCATGAACAAAGGTCTGTGTACATTCTACAGCGAGCATTGCCTTGGTCTGGATTTTTTTTTTTTTCCCAAAATACCTAGCTTGGCTCTTTATGTAAAGCCTAGTCAGTCTCTGTTTTGGATGAAATCTCTGCAGTGCATTATAACCCTGCCAGGACTGTGGTTCAAGCCAGTGTCTGCCCCAGACTGTTCATTCTTGCTCATGGTAGACAATTTTCCCTCAAAGCTGTACTAACCATGGACCTCATGTGTGTCTGGTTTGTCTGTGACGTTGTCAGTCAGCGAGCATCCTCTGTATCATGGAGCAGTGTCCATTGTAAATAAATGCTTGCTGTTTTTACTTCCAATTTGGGCTTTTGAATTCATTCTAGTCTACTCTATTTAATGTCCTCCTTGTTTTTTTCTACTTTCACTGATTCTCGCCATCACTGCTCTCTACTTGTAACTTTCCATCACTTTTACATCTGTCCTGTCAATTTCTGTGTAACCACTCTTTCACTGTCACCATTTCATTTGACCTCATGTCTTGTTTCTTGTCCGTCTTTTTGTGACTTTTTCCTCACCCTATGTTCCCCAGGGTTGCCATGGCAACAGCCTCTTCCCAAGTACTTATCCCCGATGTCAACCTGAATGAGGCTTTTGACAACTTTGCCCTGGACTTTTCCCGAGAAAAGAAGATTCTGGAAGGACTGGACTATCTAACAGGTGAAATTTTATTCTGGTTCTTGTGCGTCTGCCTTTCGTAATGTCAAATTTCTACAATGTGTATATTAGGTGGAAAATTGTCAGTAAAAAGTATAGTTCATTTTTTAATTTCCAATCTCAAGTTAGGAACGTAAAAGCCAGCCATGACAAATGCACAGGACAAGAATGTGAATAATATAGTGTACCAAGTGAAAGCAATAACAGAATTCCCAATAAATTTATTGTAAATTAGTCCATATTGCAAGCATTCAAGAAAACTTATTATGAAATGAGAAGCTTCTTCTTTTACAAAATAAAAACAAGAAGAGAGAAATGTAGACTCGAGAGAAGAAACACTCTGAAGTTTCCAGGGACAGCCGGCTCTTTTATTTTCCTTGATGCCTTTTTTAATTACAGTAACTTATCTTTTCTTTTTTTCATTACAATGTTTGAACTGTACCTGAACCCCTATGAAGTCAACAACTTCATGATTCCAGTAGATCTCATAGGACTTAGGACATAGGACTCGACACCAGAGAAAACAAGTGTTGAATTAGGAGATTTTAATATTTCATTGATTATTCAAATTAAAGAGGTTAAATTCAAGTGTACAGTAAACCATGGTACATTTGTACAATAACAACCCTAAATATATATAGGGCTTTGCGGCTTCAAAGCACTTAATACTAGAAAGCATTCACTCACTCACACACCTAGAGAGACTAGCCAGGCCATTGGGATCGAACCGCCAACCTTCCAATTGGAAGGTTGCCCACTCTACACACTCAGTCACAGCCGCCGTAATGGCTATGATACTGTCATAAGAAAGATTCTGGACATTTCCTTACAAAAGTCGACTCCAGGTGTAAAGCTTGTGTTATACGTCATATACTCACATAAATATATATAGAGGTATGCTTTTGTACTTGATATATTCTCAGTGTACAGATTCAAGTCAATAGGATTTGATATTACTGGGAGTAAGGGATATCTAAGACCAACCTTAAAGAAAAACTCAGAAACTGGGTTTTACATCAAAATAAGTATATGACTGTCATTTTTTACTTTACTAAATATTCACCAGTATGGTCAAAACATGATCTGAAGTTTTACATTGTCTGTAAATAGTGTATACATTCTATGTCCATGTCTGTAATTTTTATTGTTGTCTTAAATGTATGAATACTACGGATGGAAAGTAGCCCATGACAAGGTCTGGCACATTTACACAAAGTAACTGTACTGAGTGTTTATTAATGTGCACTGTCCTCTCCAAATAAACTAATAAAGTAAAGTAAAATGCATTTTGTTTCGCATTTTAAATTGTATTGTGTTCTTTCTTTGTAGCCCCCAATCCCCCATCTATCAGAGATGAGTTGTGCACCGCCTCGCATGACACCATCACTGTTCACTGGACATCAGAAGATGAATTCAGCGTTACCTCGTATGAGCTGCAATATACCATCTACACTGGCCAAACAAATTTCATCAGTAAGTCATCACACATACATGCGAAAATGCACTCATCTACGATATACCCATTTTCAATATTTATGAAGAGATGGTTCACAGCTGCTGACTGTTGATCTTCATCTTCACTCGTTTTATTGTGTAACAAATTTGGCAGGCACATAAACCATATTCACATTTCATGTGCACAAACAGACCACTAGCATCCCTAAATGCAAAAAGGTTTGTAATGACGAAGCCATCGGAGCTTCAAATAAAAAAAAATAATAATTCTACTATTTTTAATGGCACCATCAGAATGTGACAAGAAGGTACCTTTACAGGATAGACTGTGCAGCATCACTGACAATGTCTTGCAAAACAAATCATTGGAAAGGACCGGAAAAGCTGTTTTACAAATTCATTAATAATATTTGAATCTCATGCAAATGTGAACATTCTGAATTTATCAAAATGGTTTATGATAACTTTCATTGGTGCGTGCTTGATTTGAAACAAAGGTAAAATTACGTGTATGTTTTTGCCTCTACTTTGAATAAAAATTATAATAACATTTGATATAAACCTCAGTAAAAGGCAAAACATAAAAAAATATTTTTTTATTTAAAATTGATTTTATGGTATCGCATTGTCTTTTAGAGATTTCACTATCCTCAAAGTTGAAAGAAATTACATGAATTACACAAACCAGCACCCTTGCGACGTTACATCAATGTTAAAGGAGCTGATACTGTAGATGTGACTGGATTTTATTCTGTCATTCTTAATCTATTATCAAACATTAGGCATTTCAGACAGATCTCCTGCCATTCATACAAAATTTCAAGTTTCAAATGTGCTCTATAGATGATATGAGGTTATGATTACATGACTTTACATCACACAGCATTATATTCTTCTGCGACTTGAAATGCAAGCCCATATCAATAGACATAGAGTCAACACTGAAAAGCCATTGACCACCATGTCGACACAGACTGAGAGAAGCAGTTGCAGTTATTTGTATGCCCTGCCCTGACCAGAATCACATTATGTTGCTGACTCTGTATGAAGCAAAGACTTTTAAAAACAATATCAAGTGTAACCCTGGTTCCAGGTGAAGGCAAGAAAAGATAAACTAAGGTGCCAAACATCCTGCAGAAAACAGAAATTCAAACAGCCCAAGGAGAAAATGCTCTGATTGCCAGACAACTTAATATAAATCCTATTACTAAATATCATCTTTCAGCCACGCAACAAAATATGATATGTAATTTTGACTTTTATAGAGATTCATATGGCCATATTTCATTCGTCATAATACTACTTGCTCTACCTCATTTCTATTCACCAAAACACCCTCACTCATGCGGCTCACGACTTAAGTTGAAACATTTAATTTTCCTTCACTTTCCATTCACTTCACTATGGTTTCATTAGTATTTTAAATGCAACCTCAGCTTAAGATTCTCAGCTGAATGTGTTAATTTCTGCCACTCAAATTCCAATGAGACTCTGCAGGCTTTAAATTGAGAGACCTTTGTTAAAGGTCCAATGTTATAACCATCATGGCATTGCAGTCTTTTTTTTGTTGTTGATTTATTTTTTGTTCATTTTTTTTGGCACATTTGTTTTATCAGGACTTCAAGTGTATTACATGTCAAATTAATCAGCATATGAGAGCAAAGTCAATTGCTTTTATTTAATGGGATTACAAAAAAAAACTATTCATGCACAGCAATGTATTTGATTAATTGGGTATATTTGACTATACTTTGGGATTTTGCTTGGCTTTTCTTGTAAACTCATCCATATCAACCAATATAGATTATCATTATCACTCAGTAAATGGATGCACAGAGGGATCACTTTGGAGGAGGAGAACAGGTGAAAATCCGAGTGGATAATGGTGATGTACAGATGAAAATTACCACTTACTGACACGAGGATGATGGGATTATTTGACTTAATAGTGCACACCTGTGCTTCTCAACTGGTATCATTTCATCGTCTCCTCTCTTTAACTCTCTGCAGACTGACATTTTCCCTCTCACCATGTAACTCAAGTGCCCCAGCTATTTGAAACATCAGGATAGATTTCAGCTGCAATAGACAGAGTGGCTGAGATATTCAGCAGTGTGCAGCCACAGAGTCCTCAAGAGATTCACAGGAGATACAGAGAAAGAGAGAAACCCATTTAGCCTAGCCTGCCACTTGTGTTTCTACCGTCACATTTTTTTTCCTCTTTTCCAAGATGCTAAATGACTCCACTTGAGCACTGTTCTGTGTCTGGTGCCTGGCCTCATTCTTGGCATCTGTCCTCCCATGAAAAAGGGAGAGGGGCGAGCATGGGGTCTGGTAAACCCAGTGTCCGCACGGTCATCCACACACAGGAGAAGAAAAAAGGATAAGCAAGTGAAACAAAACACCGCAAATAATGTGTTTGTCAACTTATAAAAATCAGTGCTTCCAAGTGTGGCCAATTGCGAATGTAAGTGCCACCATATTTAATACAATTTTTTTTGTCAGTTGGCATTGGTTTAAACGTAAGCATTAGAAGTTGATGGTGTCAGCCGCGGGATACAGAATAACGGGGGAAAAGAAAGGATTGCAACATGCAATCCCTTATTGATCAAACAAGTAATAGACAATAAAGCTGATATCAAACTCTACATGAACATTTGTTAATCTCTGATGATGATTATTTAAATGTTATTCACTGTTGGTCAAAACCTTTAAGTAATAAGTATAGTTAATGTTGATGTTATTTTGTGCATCATTGCTCTCGAAAAAATAAGATGCACAATTTGAATTTGTGAGACACGCTTAAGTCTCCGGGGGTCGTCTCCAGGTAATAATAAGAAAATCCGAATTAGAACTACATCTTGTAAATTTCACTCAGATTTCTACCTTTTGTGATAGAGGCAGAGTAAGCCATTTCAGCTTATTTGTTAATCTACAGATTCATGTCGACTGGAGGGACATAAGACCAACTAGAAAGAATCTCCCAACATGCTGAAACTCATCAGAAAAAATAAAAGTACATATACATCATATTTTAAGTTGTATCTCTTCTACTTCACCCGGTAGCCATAATCTTTAAGGTGATTTAGCGTAATGAGTCATCTGCACGGTTTAGAGACTTATTTCACACCCCTGTTGATTATTTTGTCCATTCTTCATCTGCAAAATAAACTATTTTTACCTGTCACTGAATTCTGTACTCCTCAGCCAAAGCTGTTTTACTGTATGACACTGTGCTCCATGTTACAGACTCCTCGTTATATCTTCTTATGGAGTCAGTTGAATTGAATTTACATTCATAAGGCTGTGGTGCAGTGTATGTATTCTTAGTGAACAGCAAAAAATGGAGCATTAGAGTAGCCTTGAGTCTGGATAAAAAAAAAAATCTCACTAAGACACATTCTGACTCGCAGAACAATTGCATTTTGTAAAAATTGCAAATTTACTGCAGAGAGAGAGAGAGAGAGAGAGAGAGAGAGAGAGAGAGAGAGAGGTTAATCCAAAAGCACCCAACGATACATCCAACGGGATTTGCTTCACAGTCCCTCACGCACAGTGCTACTTCTTACTGGAAAAACGAATACTGTAGCACTTAGACACAGATGCGGCGCACACTCATGCTGACAGAGTCTCCCCATTAACCCCATTTTGCATCATCTGAGATAAACTCTCATCCCTTCCCAAGATCCTTTGTTTCTCTGCTTGTCTCTGTCAAAGCACGGCACATACAGACACAGATACATCAACTGTCTGGAAGAAAAGACTGAGGACAATGTATTTCAGCTGTTTCCATTTTCTCTCTCTCCTGTAACAGTACATTTGCTTACTGCTGAACATAATTTTGAAGTCCCGATATTCCGTAAAGCAGCATGGTTGATGTCAGATAGCCCCTTTTTATTGGCAGTAGGAGCTACTGCTGACCCATTTTGATTTAGCGCAAAAGGAAAGGTGCTATGGAGATCAAAAGCTTTAAAAATAGGAAGCAGCATGAAGTCCTTCTCCCACACCGTTTCCTTGTATCTCTTTTTGAAAAGGCAGTACAAAAATGTAGCCGTTATCTTGATAGAATGTGGATATAATGAAAGATGCATCAGAGACACATGTTACATTACAACCCCATGATTGCCACTTGTAAGCAAAAAAGGCCCAGGCTTCAGTGATGGCACAAGATTCGAGCTCTTCTGAGAAAAATTAATTCATATATGTCAAAATATTTTTGACCACGTGCTGTTCAAAGAAGATTCTGTGAAAGATCCTCATTTGTCGGTCTCTCAAAGGCATATTTCTCTTCCTGAAGAAAAGCCTGTGGAATAGATGTGTAAAGACGCAGCCCCTGCTCAAACTTTAAGAGTTCCCTCCCCTCATTCATTCTTAAAGCCACCTCACTTTTAAAGGCCTTATTTGCGTCCTGTGAAGTATTTATATTTACAAGCAGACTCTCAGCTATTACTTATGTATGCTGTTGCCATCTTGTTTAATAATTCAAAACACATCCTTACCAGAGGATACAAGTCAGGCATGGCCTTGCTGTCTCCCTTTCAGGATTTGTATTTCCTCGTGATTCTACAGGGAGAAAGATGAGACAATGAAAAAAGGGAATGAGAATAAAATGTTAATTTGCTGTCCTTTTAAAACTGCAAACATTAACCTCGGCTGTAATGCCACTGAAAAGAGATGTTTTGTCTGTTTTGACAAGGCCTATATAAATGTTATAAAGAGGAACACGAAGTAAAAGATTTAAAATCGCCAAACTAATGATTCCTTACAAAGCATCAGATGGCTCAGCGATGGAGACTCGTGCCTGATGGTCGTTAGGTTCATGGTTTAAATGGCAAGATTGAACCTTATATTACAATTTATCATTATTATAATATATATATACATATATATATATATATATATATATATATATATAAAATATAGAATCACATGCAGAATTTAACATCATCAGTTGGAGATAAAGCTGTCGGAGATGTCGTTCACAACCGTAAAGAACCAATCAACCTTGGCTCAACCCTGGTCGACTGCACCTTAGATTGCTGTCAAGTTTGCAATATTTCAACAACCGTCAGTTCTTATTTACACTCACCCTGTGACTCAAAATCTGCTTTCAGCTTAAGAATTACAAATCGTGAAATATTTGGCAATATTTTAGGAAGTCAGCTAAAAAAAAATACAACTATGTTGAATCTGTGAGGCCAAGAGTGTATTTGACTTTACACAATCCTCAGGCTTTTAGGTTGGAAGGCACTTTTTAATTTAGCTGAAAGATAGAAAATACTAAAATTCCAGCCCTCACTAGTCCTCTCCGGCCAGATTCCTTCTAATGTGGCTTATGTTAGTGTTGCATGGTCTATGTTGCCACACATCCTTAAAGGGCTGTTACTCTTATGCCCCAAAGCCCTAACTATAAACATGTCCTTGACGTGTTTTGTAAGTGCCTGGGTCTTAAAGATTTCACCGTTGCGAGACTACAAAGCTGTCTCGGGGGAGCATTTCGCAATGAAGCTGATGGAAAGAGTATAAGGATGGATCAATATGTAAACCTTAATGCCGCATAACATCCAATTCTGGAGGGTATCTGAGCTTTTTTTCGGTCGTGATGACTCACTTTATTTTTTGAGGGGTAAGAAAATAACATTTCGGTCTGGTCAGATTTTGTGGAAAACTGTTTCTTCCTTTGTCTTTTTTTTGGAAAT
The DNA here is from genome assembly GCA_901007705.1 of Fistularia tabacaria. Lineage (NCBI taxonomy): Eukaryota > Metazoa > Chordata > Actinopteri > Syngnathiformes > Fistulariidae > Fistularia > Fistularia tabacaria. The sequence goes on from CAAKHD010005572.1 coordinate 139,846, forward strand.
CAGCCCTGCGTGCCATGAAAGCACAGCTTGGTTGCTCACACCGTGTATGTGCTCTGTGTGTTTCTCTGGATATGCTAGGTTTGTACAACTCAGCAGACAGCTGGATGATTGTACCTAACATCAAGCAGAACCACTACACGGTGCATGGCTTGCAGAGTGGCACCCGTTACATCTTCTTCGTCAAGGCTATCAACCAGGCAGGAAGCCGCAACAGTGAACCAGCTCGCCTCAAAACTAACAGTAAGTGAACAGAGGTGTGACAATTCAACCTACTTTGCTATTAACGTTGATAAACATTTTTATATTTGGTTTATGATACCATTATTCCCCCTCCCTCCCCCTTTTTATTCTTGATCTGTGGTTTTATGCAACCTGTCTCAGCAAGTGCCTGCAGTGTTCCCTGAGGGCGTTGCCCCGATTCATACTGTCTGTTACATAGTCCACTCATTGAGATGAAATTGACTATTTGAAGAGGCTAATTATTATTAAGAAATCGAGCCATTTGATGTAACACAATGACATATCTTTTATCTCTCCTGATGTGCATCCTCTGTAGGAGTTTGAAATAGCATCTGCATGAATTCCTGTCCCTGAAAAAACATTTCCATTATTAGTTTCATGAGATTGTCCCGTAATATTGTTGGCTTTATTTCTTGCTTTTTACCATTTGGATTTTTGTTTTAAATCACTTTTCCTAATTATTAAAAATGAGAAGAAACTATCAAAATGACAACAGTATTAGGTACATGTTCCAATTCTGCGTCCTCTGTTATTGTGTACTGCAATAGCAAGGAGAAGATGGAAAAAAAAAATTCCTTTGGTGGATTTAACGAGAAACGTCCGTACAATTTCACTTTCAATATGTAGAATCGTAAAAGCATGTTTTTGTCACAACACATGGATTTTAATACCATCATCAGCATTCTTTATACTTTAAGAATAGGAAGGTTTTTGTCTTAATTATACATATTAATTTGGGACCTTTAATATGCTCCATTGGCAGTCTGTGTTTCAAGTCCTCCAACAGAAGCAACAGTGTGATGCCAGAAGTGTTCCACCAAAGTATTTGTGCTGAATCTAGTGATAGTCACAGCAGCAGAGATCAGAAATAATGTTTGAGAGAGCATTTTGCTCTCTCCTGCATCCCTGTCCACCTTTATCAAATAATGTAAAAGACATACATCCAGTCTTGCCTCACTGGCACTGCTTTAGGGATTATACATCTGTCTGTCTTAACACCACAACCCCTGTTGGGATTTTTTATTACTCACAACTAAAAAAATTAAAATAAAAAATAAAAAACCTATTATAACACACATAAACAGCAAAACACGTTGAAATAGATATCATTGGTTATTCGGCACTTTATACAGTATTTTCAGTTTCTTTTTCAGTCATGCGAGTTGCTCAGGGAGGAACCCATCGTCAGGATATTCTCTTTCCTTGAATAGTCATACTTTTCTATTTCCAGGAACATCTACCCTATTGTTTCCTTTTTCTTTGCCCTGGGATCATTATTTTTAATTTAAAACGTATCTATCATTTTCAGGCACTGTTGGGTTGTTTATTTTTACCCGTCATGCTCCGTAATGTTTCACATTCTCTTGTATTATCATTAGACAGCCTCGAAGATTCTTCTTTGAATGTGTGTTGAGACTTCTGTTACCCAGTTAATGAAACATGAAAAAATTAAACATAATATAAAGAGTGTCAATACTAATGCAGTTATGCCAAAGAAATTCTTGAGTTCTCCAGCTAGAACATGGAGGTTGCAATCAATGATCATCTTCACATTAACAAATCATGCATGGTATCCCAGGAGATGTTTAACAACATGCCCCCATACAAGAGGCACAGAATCTTGTTCAAGAGATAGTCAAACAAAATGTTTGAATTACAACAGAGTGACTGAAAGTCAGAAACTCCCATCAACTATTAATGGTGCTCAAGGGAGCAGCCAGCATCTTGCTGATCAGTGATTTTGGTGTCAGTATTGGCACATACATGTGAACATTTGATTTGGGTGTGCCGACTGATCATCAGTTCCAAACTGCTGCAGAAAAGTCTTCTGAAGCCACTAATAAAATGAGATGTCTTTTGTCAATTGTTTAGCAGTGACATATAGAATGAAAGCATTATCTTGATTCAATGCTGGATGCCAAAAGCTGCAATCGTCAAGTCTACCTCACTCGCTGTTGCTCGCTCTCTTTTTCTGGTCCACTTCCTTTGAATGTGTTTCTTTGCACAAGTTTTGTGGGCAGATTTGCTCAGTGCCTGAACCTTTGCACCGAGAAACTGTCACCTACTCAAGGGCTCTGTGCCCATACAAAGAGATTCAAGTGCAAGACCCTCACCTGGCATATAGACTACCTCTGTCAACCCCTCTCTCTCTGTCACAATCTTCCCTTCTATATCTCTATCCTTGTCACTCGCTCTTCTATTTCTATCTTAACTGGTCAAGACAGAAGACCGTGAATCTGTATCCATCCATAGATTTCTGCCCGGTAAAAGACAGTGTTTCCTTTCATGGGGGAATGTTGGCTTTCTGTAAAGAATTTCATGAGACAAACTGTTTTGTGATTTTGCGCTTTATAAATGAAATCCAATTTGAGTTGACTTGACACTCACACCTCACACTCAAGGCCGGTGATTTTGCTGATGGATCAAATTTTCTTCATTTGCCTCCCTTCATGTCCACCTTCAGCGATATAACTATTCATTTATGAATATATTTTCTTTCCAGAGTAATACCATTCTACATTTGCATGACGTAGGAGGTGTCTTGTCAGTGTATAAAAAGGAAAAGTCATTACCTTGGTGACATCAAGCAGGGAGGGATAATTACCTGTGTCAGATCAATTGTGAATCAAACACTTCAGTTAACTTCAGGCTTCAAATGCAGATTTGTATTGGTGCTGTTCCCTTTGATTTTCAATTTTAGTTTTCAAAGATGTGTCAAGAGGATCTGGCCAGTCGTGCTCAGCATGGTTAATAAGATATGTGGATTCTATCTTACAAAATATTTGGTCTGGATAACACAAAAAAAGGACTAGAAAATAAGAAATTGGTGGAACTATGACTTTGTTTTAATTCCACAAACCCAGTTTAAGTAATAATAACTTGCCCATAATGAATGGTCTGGATTATAAGGCTTGTATGCTCGGGAGGTAGCACTCATTTTATATCAACATTAAATCATTATCACAAACAAATATCTCACATCACAGGGGCGGTGTAGCGCAGGAGGTAGAGTGATCGTCTTTGGAACCGAACCTCCCTGGTTCCATTCCCCGCTCCTCTGAGTGTGTCGAAGTGTTGTTGAGCAAGACACTGAACCCCTAACTGCTCCCCTGGCGCTGGCAGACGGCAGCCAACTGCTCATGGTTCAGCCATGATGGGTTAAATGCAGAGAACGAATTTCCCCAAGAGGGATTAATAAAGTATACATTATTATTATCAAAAAAAGACAAAATCTTTACCAGGGAAGACCAACTCTAGACCAACAGAATTGTTTTTTACTCAGTTCAAGACCATGCTCTCAAATTAAACCCCACAGTTTTGAATGATGATAGGGGTAAAAGCCATGACTTTTGCCTTGTGGAGCAACCAAGGACAAAATAGATTTTTTATTAGGTATTTTGGAGGCAAGCTGGACTTATGGGGCTTGTCGATGAATTCATAAATAAATTTTGTCTTCTGCTTTGCTTCTATCTTTATGATCCCCCTTAAACGTGATGTTATCGCCAAGATATCTGCATTAAGAAATCCAATCTACATATTTCTTTTCTGTATTTACATGCTTGTTCATGTATATGTATGTGTGTGCGTGCGTGTGTCTGTGTATCATTTACTTTGGAAATACCCTCATACACTAGTTCATAGCAGGTCTTAAACACTAACAGTGAGTAAGACTTGGCAGTATGTCCTCTTTGTATTTATATTACAAGTTCAACATATTTGATCATATCACACCCTCTCTATTCTGCCCTGTCCCTGTATGCAAAGCTGCCATCTGTTACTTTAGAGCACAAGAAGCATGTGTTGAGCCATCATATCTAACCTCTCCTGCCCTCTCATTCAAAGTCTGCCTGGCACGCCCTTGCCTCTGGGTTGTGGAAACTGTCAGTACTTACAGTCTGTATTTTATGGCATTTAAGTGGATTACCACCTCTGTGTAATGTGGGCAAGACACGTATCTGGGGAGCATTTAGAGATGAAACGTAGGGTATCTGATTTGGTCACCAGGACTCTGTATGTCTCTGTGTGGCTGCACTGAGTACAGGTGAGTAACAGTCTGTCGCCCTTGAAATTATAATACCCTCCTCTCATACACTTAGTACTTCTGTCAATTTTCTTGAATCTTGAATGTCTCTTTCTTCTTGCTGTCAGTCTGCTTTCAAACATTTCAGACATAATCATAGAAATGATTTTGACTGATGAATCCACAATTTATAAGCTAAGCATAATGTAGTTCGAAACACCAGCCCAGGGGGAAAAAAAATCCTCACTTAATGAAAATTTATAATGTTTAGTTTGAATTTAAACTGCCATTTGTAAAATTCTTACTTAGAGACCAATGTGTGAAATTATTTCAATACCACCACAATTAGGAATCAGGACATTTTAAATGTGCTGGTTATTTTGAAGTCAGCAAATTGATTTTATTAAATAATCTGAACCATGTAAAAATACAAAAGTAACTAAAAAGTAAATTGAATCTTGATGAATCCAGTGTGCTAGCGCATAAGAGCGAATGCCAGACAAAGCTTGTGTTGAATTCACATATATAAAATAATTGATGTGAAAATATATCCAGCAAAAGCTCAATTTTAACACAGCACCTAACTAAGATATTGAGTTTGAAAGGGGTTATATCATGAAACCTTCTTGGCATTCAAATGAAATCACAGCCACCTTGATGTTGAAACAACACATGGCCATCCTTGTTTGCCACTCCAGAATAGTACTTCATTGCACGTTGAGACACTGTTTGTACAGAATATGCAGCCATGGTGTACCACAACAATGAGAGACATCCCCACTCCACTCCTACTCTCTGTCATTTTTTTTGTGATTTTATGGCAGCCTGCACGCCTGGGGGGATAGCTTGTCCACCCACTGTCACACTTGGTGGAGACTTTGAGCTCACAATTGGCAACAGGCATTTCTCTCTATTGTTTTTGTTCAGACAAGGCATCAAATAACAAAAAACATTTCAATATTTTTAACCGTGATTGAGGCTCATCAGTCTGTCACGTGCATTATGTTTTTGACAGACCAGTCATAGTTTTTGTCTCCATCCTTGTCCCACAGTCAGTCATTCATATGTCTTTTTCTCAGAGGTATTACTTTTTCAGATTGAAGTGTTGCAATCATCTGATCTGGTGAGTCCATACAGTGTCCCTGGTTTAATAGATGTTTCTCAAAAAAACTGATCACAGATATCTGGCTTATTAGGGTTCTCGCCATTCTGTGCTCTTGCACGAGCGATAATGGCATGCTTTCGAGCTCTGAACCACAAGTTCTTTGCTTTCATATAGAGAAGAAACAGCTTGTGGCTAGATTTGAGGGTTTAACTGTCACATATTTAAGATCAGAGCCACTGGAGGCTTTTAGCCTAAGCTCATCATATTCGGGGAGAGTCTTGCAAAGCAGTGAACGCAGTGACAAGTGGCACACATACGGTAAAAGTCATGCATTACAGCCATGTCTGTTAAATGGAGTAGCTTCTAAGTATATCTAAATGGCACGCTGTACATGTGTTATACAAGGTACTAAACAGAAAATCGTGTCACAGTAACGGAATAGTAAGTGTGAAAGTGGTTAGCCCATATTTTCAACTGAAAATGATCATCTTGATATTGGCATCTTATTTTCCTGACTGTCTAGTGTCTTGGCTCTAAACACTCCATGTTCCTCATTTATGTCCTTCTCCAACCTCCTTCTTCGCATGCTGGCATGCTGTCCTCTGTTCCTCATAGCTACGGGCATATGATCTCCTCTTCCATGCCCTTTGTTCAAACTATCTCTCTTTCTTTGTGCCATCTGTCAAGTCCTCCTAGAGGTAAAACTTTCCATTTTAGGAATTCAGAGCTATGAGACTCATGGCCAGGAAGGATTTTTCAATAGTATTTATAGTTAAATGTAATTCTATGTTGAATGTATTCAAGGTTTATTTGTTATTTTTTTCTGAAAAAAACAGAAATGTAGACAGAACTGTCCACATCTCACCAGATTTGTCCTCCCCAAAAGGTCATATAAGAATTTCAGTTTTGGGAAAATTTACCATTTTTGGTCATCTCCTATGGGAGGGACCAAGAGCATTGCATTCTGCATTCCATTCAAACGTGCCTTAAAGGATTGTGTACCTCATAATGAAAAGTTGGACTCCGCAGTCTCACCTGTACACAGTCAGCCGATGTATGAGGGATTAATGTCCAAATGTTTGTTTGGAAAAAATTGTAGTGCAGAAATAATTGTATGACCTTGACTCTGACATTTGGGAATATGGACTTCAGATTCCTGCGCTATGATTAATGGGCCCTGCACTGGATGATTTTTACTTAAAGCAGAGGTTAGAGGACAATTGGTCATGGTTCTTGTTTTTAGACTTAGGCTTGAAGTATATCAGTGTCAGGAGTTTTGGTAATAGACTTTGGTAATACAGTTTTCTGGTTTTCACCATTTTAAGTATTTTTCTGCAGTTATGTCTTGACTTTTTTCGTATCTAATTCCCTTTGTGTGTCAATGTCATTTCTTGCTGCTGTGTCTTACAGTCTTGCTAAGTTTTCTGACATTTTCTCCTTTCATCCCTGCCTTTGTTTGGTTTCCATCTTTTGCACTTTCCACCTTCTTCTTCTCATCACCTGCGTCATGTCAATGTTTTTGTCAGTTACCCCAGTGCCTGTCTCTTGCTTCAGTTTACTTAAGTGTCTTGTGGGGTATTTTGTATTAGTTATTAAATAGCATTTTTTTGATCCCCTCAGATCCCAGGCCACCATCCTGCCAACTCTGTATCTGTGTTACATTTTAGATCAATAAAGTTCTATCTTATCTTATCTTAGATCCTGACAGAATTCCCAATACCAGAGATTTTCTATCAGTCCAATTTGCAGGCATGGTGGTCGGGTTGGACGGAGACAGTCACTCAGTGACATTTTAGAAATACTTGCATGCAGATATTGTTCTATGTTAGTAAAATGTGGAGGTTGTGCAAACTAGCGATTTTTGAAGCTGCGAAATAGGTTTCAGAAGAACAAACCTCATTAATCACTATCTAACAAACATATTCACTTAATCACCATCAGCCTGATGAACATACTGAAGCAAAAGAGATGGCAGAGGCTGTCAAAAAAAACAAAATAACGGGCACATTTTTATTATTAGATTCAAATGATTTTATCATCAAAATAAGCGCTGCTTGTTCTAGAATTAAGATGAATAAAATTAGGGTTGTTTTATTGATCTGTTGCACCAGTGTCCTTTTGGGAAATTCCAGTTTGTTAGATAAAGTTTTGATATTCTCCTACTGTGCTTCATTTCCAGATAGAACTACTTCATAACTTGGAGCAATTTTACAGTGCCTATTTTATAACAACATGTCATAATTATTAATTAATTCAACTGTCATAGCACTTATCCTACACACAGGCTAACAGTGGAGCCAGAGGTAATCCCAGCTGACATTTGACGAGTTACCAGTCAATCAAATGGCCACAAAATGATTAAGTCTCTCGTTCCCACCTATGGACCATTTAGTATTCAGCATTTTTAAGTGAGGTACATTACCAGAGAACCTGAAAAAAAACAAAGACACAGAGGTGACATGCAAACACTGCAAAGAAAGGTCCACAGTCAGAATAGAATTTATAACAGAATTGAAATTGTTCTACAATATTTTTATGGTATCACATAAAAGATGGGAAAAAAGCAAACTCTCAGATCAGACTTTCAAAATCCGAATCCAGCCAAAAATCACAAAGCTTGGTGCATCTTAAAAACATAATTTCTCAAGTTGTGCGAACACCTGAAACATCCTAGGCCCCTGGTGGACCCACTTAATGTTTCACACATCACACATATCCTGTCTTGTGCAGTTCACTTGGCTCAATTGAAACAACTTTTAAACCCATGTTACAGTCTTAATGCTTCCAAAGCCTTTCTAGGTCACTCCAAACTCACTCGAGTCAGTGAACCACTCACCGAACCTGACTAGCTTAAAGTGAATAGTGATGCTAATGCTGTTGTATATAGAAGTATCACTGTGCTGTTGGATGCACACCACTCAAATGTGTCACAGCTTCTCAAAGCCTGTATGAATTAAGTATGATGAAGAAGAGGTGTTTAAGTAGCAGGTTTGTGACCTCCGACTGCTGGGACCATACTTGTGCTTTTACCTCTAATGGTGACCTGATTTCTTTATGTCAGTTCTCTGAAGTAACAGGAGAAACCTGTAAAGGGATGGGCAGAGTAGATGAAAAGGGATGAGGGAGTGAGGAAGAGTGTTGAGTGCACAGAAGACACCAAATAGCTCTTTGCAGGGATGAGTGTCCGCAGACGTGAGTGCCCCCATTCGTCTGCTCTTTAGGCATTAATACAGTCCAGGCTTCACTGGTCCACACAAATGGACTAAATAGTATGAGTCCAGTTATAGTCAATTCTCAGGCAATCAGGAAGAAAAACAACATATTACAACAAAATATTGTCCTCGTTATAATACAGAATAAAACACTTTTCTTAAAGTTTGTTCTTCTCAGTTTTACCCATTTCTTTCTCATCAGTGTCTTGGAAAACAAATAATAATGAACAGTCTGTAATTAATTCAAATCCAAATATGTAACAAATGATTTAACATTAAAAATTCAAACCATAGGCATCCTCTGGCTACAAGCATGACATATTCATTGTATTTGTGTTTAATGCACTATATTTTTAGAAATGAATACGCATGAAATTGAATTAAGCTTTCGTTTGAGCTTGGTCACAACTTATTAAAGTGCCAGCTGATAGAGCATGAACCCCCATTAAACTAGACATCTTTTATTAGAATGTGCCCTATTTATGCCTTTTAATTAGCTGTCTGTCTCGGTAATGAATTCATATCAACAATAAACAAAGTTACATAATGAGGGGCGAGAAACGTGTTCAAATTTAGACTGTTGATTCATCCGTCCATCATTCTTAACTGTATTCAGCGGGATATGTTTTTATAATCTGTCTTTCATTATAATTTTCTTATTCCCGAGGGTAAAGGTGCTGGCTATGAGGTCATATGAAGCAGGGAGTCTTTTTTTTACAGTTTGGCGAAGCTTGAAAATTCAGGATAGAGCAAAATTAGTATTTTTTATTTTTTTCCTCCGTTTAGAACAAGGATTTTTCGCACTTGCTACATTTTGTTGGACATTGAAATAATCCTGGTTGAACCTTGATTTAAAAATAAAAATTACCGTACCAATATAAGTTATAACTATAAACAGCTTTACTCAGATATCATTATGTTATTGCTTTTTTTGATAATCCATAATTATTATGTAAAAAAAGAACCCTTAGAGAAGATTCCTACCTTTACATTGTATCTTGCAATGATACCCCACCAGGCTTACATATGTATTTATATAGAAACTGTGGTGTTTGCAAATGACGACTAGGCTGTGAATTTATTGTGTGTCCATACTGAAGACCATCTGATTTTACGCTGCTATTGAGCAGCAACTGTGTTGACAGACAAACAGATGAATATTGACTTTATAACAATTTCCATTTGGTTGGGCTAATATTCTGTGGATTCAAATTGTTTGTATAAACAATAGGTTTAGTAAACACCATTGTGTTTGTCTTCTTGAGTGTGTTGGTCTGTGTGTGTGTTTGATTTCTTAGATTACAATTTCTCCATTGAGTAAGCCGTAAAAATCCAGGCTCACAATATCACATGCCTATGTGCCCCAGGGGTTACTATACCTCTTAACTTCCTCTTCAACCACCTGTTACAATATTTACCCAACATCCATCTCTGATGGCAGGCCTCTAGCGGGGACATGGTTCTTAAGATAAACAGTAGGAGGCGAAGAGGAGACGAGTGGAACGGACATGGTGATGCTGAGGAGGTGAGGAGAAAGGAAGGCATGTTGAAGGAAACAAAGGGAAAGACAAATATAGATTTATAATGTCAAATTCAGCAGGAAGCAACATGATCAAAGACTTTGTCTGAGATAATACAGGAGGTAGGGAACCCATATGAAATTGCAAATTCCTTCGCCAGAAAATATGTACAGTAGATAAACAGCACTAAACCCAGATGATCTGCTAAGGATTGCAGTCTGGCAATATGATGAGTTATTTTCATCGACAGAACTGATATTAACCCAAACACTCCACAATATGTTGGATATAGAACATGGGTCACCTTCATGTTAGACATCCCCAGCAATGTAAAATGATTTGGGATCTCACCAGTGTTAAGCTTTGTAAAGCTGCATGCCTCTTAATTTCATCAGCCCTGACCAAGCACAAGCCACAAAAGTTTTTGACATGGAATCATTCACATTTTTGTGTTCATGATGATTCTTTTACAAGTGAACCAAAAATTTTGTAATAGAAGCTTGATTTCTATTTTTGCCTCATTAGTCACAGTCCAATTTATTTGTTTGTAAAAATACTTTTATTTTGGAATAAATAAGGTATTTGTGGTATTTCTTTAATAATATTCCGCCAATTTATTGTCTCCTTTTTTTTCTTTGACAGTTTCTTTTTTGTGTGTTGAAAAAGTTTCTGAGTCTTCAATGAATTGCCTGAAGACAGGCTAATAGAAAGCTCTTATCACCTTTTTAGACAGTTTGAAACATTTCTAATTGCTGTGATATTAGGTCAGAATTAATTTAGCCAAATCACAGACTCTGCAAAGAACCTAGTCTTCGACACTCTGTTCTGTTCTTGTTCTGTCTTGAGTTTTTGTGACACAGAGACTTAAATCGCAAGAGTGCAAATGGCATGGCATCAGTAGTCAAAGAGATATTAAGGTCTTTTAGTAGTGGACTTTGATAAATCCAACTTACCTCAAAAAGAACAAGCTCTACTTAATTATGGAAATGCGCTGCCCACATAGTTGCAATCTAGGCCGAATACTAAAGCTAAAGTTTTGAGTGGAGAACCTGCATTTTGCTTGTGCCACTAATGAAATTCTGTTTAGATTGGAATCATCATCAACTTTTGCATAGTAAGAATTTACCATTCAAAGCCACGCTTATTCTGCATTACTTTTTTTTTCCATTCACAAGAGTCTTATTGGCATTTGCTCAAAACATTTCCACTTTGCCACTAATTGTGTGTTTGCCTGCGTGTAGGCTAGAGTTTGCGCTCCATGTGTGTCTGCTTGTCCTCTGCATCACGTGTGTCTTTAGTTCCCCATCCTCGGGCACAGCCCAAGCTCTCAGGAGTCATCCCCTGGAAAGGCATGACAGAGCCCTAGTGTTTGGAAATGGCTGCGCTGGCAGCGATAAGCAGTTCAAAGAAGAGAGCGCATTAATGTAATTGGCTGCCAGCAGCACATTGGCCTCTTCGTCTCATATCCACATGCGGTAACGCACACTCACCACATAGATTATTGGAAGAGTCTGTGAGACAGGGTGAAAATGAGAGAATGGGAGCAGAGAGATGAGGGGAAGGACACATAGAGAGAGTGGAGGAGTTGGGTCCTCATTGTGTCCCTCATTAAGCCGTGGGAGGCTTAGGGAGGCTGAGAGATGAAATGAGAGGTGTCAGAGTTAAATGTCAGGTCTGGAGGGGGCATGGCTGACCTCCAAGAAGCCTACACATTCACAGATGTACACATACACAGGAAAAGAGGGACTGTACGCCACCAAATCTTCAGCCCCATATTATCCCTCTCAACTTCTCCTGTCCTCAATTCTTAGCTGTTCTCTCTCTCTAACACTCACCTAGTTTCACCCTCTCTTTTTTTCCACCCATTACACCTAAATTACTGGTGTCACTGCAAATCGAATTGTTGCAACCCCATAGCAGCATTTCAACCAAATAGCCCTTTCCAAACTTACCACAGTGGAAGTGAAAGCTGTTTCCTTCAGCTAATTTCCAAGTCTGTGTGATGGAAGGCTCAGAGGAGAATACCGGGTGGCTTCCTCCACTGTTATGAAATGTTTTCACCAAAGGCTGTGAGTCGCTTTGAAGTTTAGACTCTCGCCCTTGTATTTCAAACATTCCCCTCTTCTGTGTCTCCCTGAGTTCTCTCCAAGCAGTTCTCACCCCACTTTCTATTTATTTTTCTCTTTTCAGCTGAATTAAAATCTTCTCATTTTAATTTCTCTCCCCTCTCATGTGTCGTCTGCCGAGTTTCTTCGTCACAATACTGTGAGATCATGACATAAGATATGGAAAAGACAGCTGCCAGCGCTTAGAGACACAATTAAATCTGGAGTTGTTCAGAAGGTTGAACACATCATATCACTGTCATTTTAATGTATGAACAGTAGCTGTAAATTAATTAGGCTGTGTTTGAAGCAGTCCGCACCCTCAATCCCAGGGAAGTGGCTTTTTAAGGGATTCTTTAAGCTCAAGTTATCATTTACTTCAATTCAGGATCTGTTCAAGTTTGTAGCAAATCACTTATGAAGATAAGCCGAGTCTGCAACCCTCCCTTAGCGCTGACATATTTTACCATACAGATTTTTTTTTGTATTTTTCTGTTTCGTTTGAGAGTAATAGCCAGAGGAATAATTCACTTTGGTCGAGTCAAGGGCAAAATGTGGCATATATGTTGATGAAACTTTTGTTCATGTCACAAAGTTATGAACTCCCCTAAGTGCTCATTGCCCATGTAGTCCACATGCATAATGCCTATTATGGCTTATGGGCTAAAAAACACGTGCTTTTTTCATTATTATTGTATTTTTAGAAACATTGTTTGTACAGATATATTCTTTACACTTAGACTTTATATTTGCCAACTTTTGGTATCAGCCTTTCACATGATCCAGTCATGGTATGGAATGGAGCCAAAGAAAATTATAACATACATTTTACATTTTTATAATTGTTTCAAAACCCCCATTGTTATTGTAAGTGTATTGATTTTGTGGATGTACAATGTATTGTGCGGACCTCAGAAAGAAAACTTGCTGCACAGGGTAATGAATAATTGGGACCCTAATAAACTAAATTACTGTTCTTATCAGCCCTTTTCATGCAGTGCAGACCCTCACACCGCAACCAAAGTCAAAATTAGCAATATCATTATTTCACTACGTTAATCTTTTCCAATTAATTTTTCATGCATGTCTTGGCAAAAACATAAATAAAATACCTGTGGTGACATGACTACTTGACATTGAGGGTGGTCAAAAGAACATGTGCTAAATGCTTCCTTTTCCCTGTCCCTAGTTTCAGTGGGAAATCCGCTTAAGTGGCCATGTATCTTGGCACATACAAGGAATTTGGATCCAGTTTTCAGTTAGACCTTGTACCAACATGGATGCCAATGATGACAAGACAAACGGGCATTTTACACAATCTAATACTACAAGGGGCAAATATAGTCAAGTTGTATACCAAATGAGAAAAGCGGAATTGCTTGCATTTGTATTGTGTTTTTTTTGCGAGTTGTTTTTCACAAATACTCATGTTTTCAGACACTGGCCTTGGCCTTCACTTCAATTGACACTGAGTTGTTGTTGCTTTTTTTTGTGTGTCTTTGCATATGAATTTCATGCATTTGATATCATTTTTCTTTCAGTTATTGAATCTTGATTGTCATTCCCGCTGACTAATTGATGTTCATGATGAAAGCCATTGATAGAAAGATTGATGTCCTAAATAATTAGAGTGAGAGCCGGCTTTTAGGTGTGCCAGCTACATTTTTATATTTTGTCTGTACCACAATGACATCTCAGATGTCATCTGAAACATGTAATCTCTCTTTTCCTGCAGGTCAACCGTTCAAGTTGGATCCTAAAACAGCTCACAAGAAGCTGCGCTTGTCCAATGATTGTCTTACCATGGAAAAAGATGAGAGCTCACTGAAGAAGAGCCACACCCCAGAGCGTTTCAGTGGTACAGGTTCCTATGGTGCTGCTGGTAATGTGTTCATTGACAGTGGGTGCCACTACTGGGAGGTGCTACTGGGAGCATCTACATGGTGAGAAACACACAAACACAGCCCCAAATGTGAGTCTGCCATATAAGTCTATAAGGAAGCTTGGTAAACTGAAATATCTCTCTTATGGGAGTTTAAATCTAGGTTGTTTTGCAAGCCCACACACACAAGGACACAATAGACACAAATTAACTACACACGGTGTATACTTTTATCCTAATTATATTCTTTTCACTAATTGGCTCTGAAGTAGTCTTTTCACACAGGAAAGACCCAAAGGGCTGATGCCTATCTTGTGTGTCCTCAGCATGAGTTAGCTTGACTAAGCAAGTTAAGTCATTAAGAAGAATACTTGTTTCATATCACAAAATGTTCCTTCCCTGCAGGTATGCCATCGGCGTGGCTTACAAATCAGCCCCAAAAAACGAATGGAGTGGCAAGAACTCATCCTCATGGGTATTCTCACGCTGCAACAACAACTTTATGGTGCGGCATGATGGCAAGGAGATGCTGGTGGAGGCAAGCCTGCAGCTGAGGCGGCTGGGTGTCCTGCTGGACTACGACAACAATTCACTTTCCTTCTATGATGCAATGAACTCCCAGCACATTCACACCTTTGACATCTCCTTTCTACTGCCAGTCGTACCCACTTTCATGATCTGGAATAAGTCAGTCATGATACTCTCAGGGCTACCTGTCCCAGATTTTGTTGAAGGCATGTCCCTTGATCATCAAGATCATCATCAGCAGCAGCAGCAGCAGCTGGGCCTTTGCCGACAAGATTCACCATACTTGACAGGGATGAAAACCTGCCACTGAAAAATGCTCATGGATGACAAGAAGTGTTCACTCAGTCTTAGCGAAGATTGGTCGAGTGCTGAAAAACATTGAGAGTGACTCAGCTCTGCTGTAGTCTTTGCTTTAAGAGTGGACTAAGTACCTTCTTATGGAGCAAAACAATTTTGAAATGAATGCACACCAGTCTGGAAAATTTAAGTCCTAAAAGTGTTAATCATCTAATGTTTTGCTAATTCATTAGTGAATGGGAACAAGGTCTCTTGACTGCTAATATTGTTATACCCATAATTTAAATTAAACTCTGGAGTCTAAGATGAAGGGGCTGAAGTAATAGCTTTCCCGGTCAGTCAAAGTATGTTTTTGACTAATATGGTCTTTTACTTAAGGCTGCAGACTAAGGAGGAGTTCTCCCACAAGCTACTCAATAGTTTCAATGTACAACACATGAAAAACAAGACGAATTCAAAACCTATCTGCGTTAAATGCAAGCACTAAAGGTGGCAAACCAAAACCTTGGTTGTAATCCATGCAGTGATTGTGACCAATTCTAAATATATATTCACATGACTGCACAACCACACCTAGTTTGCATTACATGGCAAAGGAACACTATTTCATACCGAATTTAATGAGAATCTGTAATGAACTACAGATGTACTATGAAGGCATGAGTAGGATACCTCCATCTTGGAAAGGACAATACATGCTTAGTAAGATTCAGTCCACCAAACAGTGCACTTCATTGCTTGTCTAAATTTACTGTTCATGTGCTGTACCCTCAATGGCTGACAGTTGCAAGTTTTTTCCATGATCTGCGGGTCCCAGCTTCTGGAAATAATCCTTACACCCAGATATTAACAAGATCATGGCAGGTAGATTTGCATCACCTGACTACTCAACTTGTATAATAAGAGGTTTATCAAATGATAGGAGACTAAAATGTTATTTATGACAAAAAAAGATGTTTTACATATTAAAATTAAAAAATTCATGAAGCACTTTTTCAATTATTGCTATTTCCCCTCTATTAGTATTGAAGACGTCGCTGGAGGGGTAAGTGGCAATTTGTGCTAGTACTGGTTGTGCTCACCCTTTGGAAAAAAAAATATTTTCTTTTTGCTTTGAGCACAACCAGCTTGCGTTCCCCCCCAACTGCTCTTCCATACATGTCATATTGTAACAATGATTTTGTTGGACAAAGGAGTATGACATGACAAGCTTTTGTATTTTTATCAAGAATAAATAATGAAAAATAAGTGGCTGTTTGGAAAAAAAAAATAAATAAATATATATACATATATATATATACACACACACACACACACACACACACACACACACACACACACATATATATATATATATATATATATATGTTCTTGACTATTCAGGGAAGGAAAGAGTTGACACTTTATCTTACTGTCTGTCACAATGTCATGGCATGATTGTGTTTCCTATTTAATATGTTGACATATACATCATGTTTCATTTATGTTGGCCTCGATGCGATAAATGCATGATACATCGTCGGGTTCCACATTGGTCCAATGGAAAACTTAGGTAGCGCCAAAAAGTTCAACAAATCATTTTACATCTGATCACAACACACTTGATGTTTCAGTCATCTCTTGTCAACTGACACTATTCAAATCAATAGAGGACTGGGTAGAAGACACAGAGTGGGAGACGGTTTCTCTCTGGTTCGACATTGAGGTAGTTTCTCTGATTCTGACAATCAAACATGTCATTTTTTAAGAAGACTTAGGCATAACTGTAGCACCAATCAATGAGGAGGGATTGTGGTAAAATTACACAGGTGAAGATTAGACATTGTTTTTATGCCACCTTGTTATCATATTGCTCATCAGCCAGTTTGTACCATAAATTATTAATATCTAATATTTGAATCAAAGCAAAAGATCCAGCATTGTGAAGCTCTTTGTTGGGTACATTTACTGAAAATTTCACATATCAACCAGCACCGTTCATTTTGTGTGGCTGTATTATTAGATTGTGGTATTGAAAATTGAGATAATCTACAGAAGCAGTACTATGTGGAAAATTGAAAGGGATGCGATTAGTTCGCATTACCTGCCTTCCAGGATCCACTCATCTTGCTGAATCATGTCTGTCACAGGCTGAAGCTATCCATGTGTTGATTTATGATCTGGACTGACAATCGCAACTCATCTGTGCAAGTGTGCTTGGCTGGGTCATTGCATGATTACGTGACCTTGCTCCAGGTTCATAACTCTTGCTTACTTTTTACAATGGACTTGGTTATCTCATTTTTTGTTTATTTTATTTTTTTTTTTTACTGTTTTTTGGGTTTTTTTGGGACAAAAAACAACACTTGACCAAAAATGTTCATGACCATACATATTGGATAGTTTGCAGTGCTATTTCTTTCTTTGTGTCACAAGTCAAACCAGTAAAATATATACAGTGAATGATTTTCAATAGCTACCATCTCCTTGTAGTGCAGTGTAAAACCTTAGAAGCAATGAAATAGATTCTCCTCTTTGCTTTTCCGTTTGTGTAACATGGGAAATTATTTTTTACAACTCAAGAACTATACTCCTCTCCTTTCAACATTTGGACTTTGGTGAACAGCACAAAAAGTTCAAAATTGCATTGATGCAAGACTTTCTGTAGATATCACAGAGATAATTTTAGCCAGAGAGGAATGTAAATCTTTGGGGAAAATATATATTATATACAGCTGTATATTCTACAAAAAAGGTATATACGAACCAATGTTATTTATGTGATATGAAGTCCAATTAAAAGTCCGATCCCAAATGTTTTGGCGTTAAGATTTCTTACCCCAGTTGTGCTGTCTTGACAATATATAATTGTGATCTTCTAATATGGTTCTTTAGCCCTATTTCTAGAAAATTTAGCTTATGGAATAAAAACATTAAAACCAGAACGTCTTCAACAAATACCTAAATAAGCGTATTTGACATTTTTTTAATGCCTCAAAACCTTGATTATGTAAAATTAAATTAAATCTGTAATATTGTCCTTCTCTGAATCTAGTCATCCACTTACACTGCCTCTAGAATCTAGTGTGGAGTTTCAACACTAATTTAAAATGCCACCTGAAGGGACGGACCCTTGAAATAGGTTGCTAGACTGGCAGGTCATCCAAAGCTCAGAGTGAGATTTGTAGAACTATACTCTCTTAAGGCTTGTCCATCATGACTGGCATTAGTTTCTTATAATTACCAGAAAGTGCTTTTGTGTATTGACCAAACACTGCCTATAAGCACACACAAACCCTGAAACCAGGACCAATATGCTTCAATGAATTCTGCTTACTTCCTTTGCAGCTGGACCATTCTCACAAATATATAATTGATACCTCAATACCAATAAATATCTAAAACTCAAAGCACAAGGTCAACTTAACATTTTAACACCCTATTACATGTTTCTCATACTTTGTAAGTACGGTTATAAAGAATTGAAAAGTGCTTAAAGTGCTCTAAAAATAATATTTATTCCATTATTTAATACATGACTGCTGAAACTGCCTTATAGGAGTGATGAAAATTCTATCAATAAGCATATTATCTGTATTTATAAGTATATGGTTTTATAAACATGCATTAGGTAACAACACAATTGCTTGAGGTTGTTACCGAAGCCTCACGAAGACGTTTCCTGCCAGCTTTAAATGTAATTGAGCTTAAAGTTTGTGATGAAAAAAGATGGATTTATGATTTTGGAAACATACATATGCAATATGAGCTTTTAACATTATATTAAGGCTACACTATTGGTCTGATTTGGTTTAAGAACTCGGAACTTGTCCGTTTTAATGGAAAAGAAATTAAGGTTGCAATTAAAATGACACAAATGCAAGTCCACTTAGTGCCTTGGGCAAGTGCTCTGAGCATATCACAGCAGTTGATACATAGTGTATCAAATAGTTGATCTCACAGTGATGTGAATGCCTTTAAATACTACTTTTCCGGTCAGACAGAAGCAGATTTTCTTCCAGGATACATCAAAAAGACTTGAATCTGGCCGAACAGAATCACACTCTTATCACTACCCCTTAATTTCGCAGTGGGCAAAACACCGGCGCATTCAAAGTAAGTGTCTCCAGGTCTGCATCCAACTTCGGCTTGGCTGTTCTTTGCTTCTCCTTGAAGGGTTTTGAGGTACTTCACCCTAGCTCCTATTTGCTATTCTGTTTGGGTAACTTGATGTCATCCTTGTTGTTGTGTTACATTTGGATGATTTGACTTTCATCCTGGTCAGTAGAGACTTTTTCTTTTTTCTCTGCCAATTCCCAGCTTTGCTTTCCCCAATGTCTGCAGCTTGACCTTGTTTTTACAAACCACTGTCTGACATTTTAAGGTTGGAAGCAACCTCATGCACTGCCTCAATCCAACCTTTCTTGTCAGCACTTGAAAATTGTCTCCAAATCCACAGATAATAGTCTTTTAATCAATTATTCTTGAGGAAATGCAGCAAAGAATGTTAAATTGCTATAGCTATACAAGTTTTGCTTTGGTGATCAGTGAGGTGATATCTCATTTTGCAGAACTATCTGGCTGTATTCTAATGAAAACTGTAATAGAATGGCTTTCAAAAATCTAAACTTGTTAGTTTCATAAGTATTATTGGTATTCCCATAATATTTCCATCCGTTGAATATGTAATTCAGCTGTATAGAAGGCGCTTTAACCCATCAGAAGAAACAGGTGACCCCTGAAGAAATGGATAAATAAAAGTTTAAAAAAATTATTATAGTATAGCATACAGTGTCATCTTACATGAGCATGAATTAACAGCTTTATGTTCTTTTTGTTGGATTTTGTTGTAAATGTCAGAATCTTACATATCTGACCCACTTAGACATTAGTTGGGATTACTTGAGCGAGAGGATAAAACTAACTTCTTAACTAACTTTTTTTTTTTTAATTTTAATTAATTCAGTACCCTGTAGAAAATGTGGGGGTATGAGAAGTGACAGAGTTGTAAATTGCATCCAATCACATTTATGTGTTTTTGTAATAGGAAAATCTTTAGGTCTGAGTGAAGGATGTGGACAAGTGTTTTGGTAGATACCTATCATTTTGGTTGAAAATCATTGAATGATCGATGTTCATCCAGCTATTGTGTGAGGAGGAGGATTTGCTTTGATTCACTAAAAAAATGAATTGACTTTCTAAAAGGGTGTGAAGGCAACATTTAGCTTTGTTATGCGTGAAAGATGTGGGTGCTGTAAGTAGTGGGGTTTCATAGAAAGCTGTGAAAAGACCAAGGTTAAGCCTCATACCAAATACTGGCTGTCAAAAGATTTGATG
The DNA here is from genome assembly GCA_901007705.1 of Fistularia tabacaria. Classification (NCBI taxonomy): domain Eukaryota; kingdom Metazoa; phylum Chordata; class Actinopteri; order Syngnathiformes; family Fistulariidae; genus Fistularia; species Fistularia tabacaria. The sequence goes on from CAAKHD010005572.1 coordinate 160,072, forward strand.
CCAGGAATCCGCTAGGTTTGGGGAGGACCAAGACCTGCAAGTGTAGTAAGCTGGCAAATGTTTGCACCTACAACAAGTTTTTTTTAGGTTTGTTTTTGCAGCACTGAATTTTCAATTGCAACTTGTGTACATGGTAGGGGAAACGCACCAAGCTGCGAATTTAATCCCAGCTGTCATGAGGTATTAGCGCCGCAATTTCCTGTTCCGAGTTTGAGTTTGTAAGTGCTGCCGGCTATATATGTCAAAAATTGCCTGTGGATTTATGGATGGTTAAGGAATTGTAGAAAATTGGATTTGACGAAAGGTTTAACTGTAAAGAGAAAAAATCTTGAGATTTGCAAAGAACCTACATGGTTGAAAATTTATATAATGTATATGATTATAGAGGACTTGGACATATGGACTCTTCCCACAGCAGATACATAACAAAACATGTTGGATCAGCAGAAGATGATGAAAGCTGGTCTTCTCTGAATTGTTTGTGAAAGGGAATTGTGACAAAAAATAATTTGAGTTATTCTATTCCAAGGGATTTTCAAAACATCAAGCGGGACATATGGTGTAAGACGATATTCTCACATTTTGAATCCCAATACACATGACATAGATATTCAGAACCACTCTCCACATGGGAACCCCTGCCTTACAGGGCTTGAAGGGATGCCGCAATGTGGCAAAACTTTTCCCCATATCTCCCGTTGTAACCTGCAAATGATTGGTACACTGAGAAGATTTCAGAACTGCCCAGACAGATATTAGGTTGTCTGCAGAGATGGCATGACCCAGGTAAAAAAATAAAAATCCCAATGACTTTGAAAACATGTCCTCAAAACCATATGCAGGTGAGTAAAGAACTGACCAAAGGACACTGATAACTCCATGTTCTCCAGATAAATGAACAAAGACTAAAAGTGCACAACCTGCAGATTTCCAGAGATTCTCTCAAGGTTCTGAGTAGGAACTCTACCTCATAATCGCCCTACTGTGACAACTGTATTATGTTTGTTTTGACCTCTTAAGTTTGATTTTCAGGAAGCCTTTGATGATACTGTTTCATACTTGGTATATCTAGAAATGGAAACTCATTCTGTATGGCATTAGTGCAGTTTTGATACAAGAGTGTCATGAATGGTTATTGGGTGAAGAGGCCAGCTATTATTTTCAATTACATTTATTCAAACCATAGGCCCTGCCATTTTCCTCTTTTCACAATCAGTAGCCTACATTGATGGCAGAATACCAGAATAATTTCATTAACAACATAATTTTCCCTAACGATTCATGAATATATAGCCTACAAAGTCATTCAGCATAACTGAAAAATGTAGACTAAAGAAATGACCAGTCAAGATTGAGTCATTACCCCAAGAACCCACAGATGGGGCAACATGACTGAGAGTACTCCCGACTCAGTCAGTCTCAGTCACATGACTGAGAGTACTCCTATGTGTATATTGTGTGTATACATATATATATATATATATATATATATATATATATATAATGTTGCTGCTGCAACACCCGAATTTCCCCTATGGGGATCAATAAAGTATTATCTTATCTTATCTTTAGCTATCTGGTGTCTGCCATTCATGAAAAGGAAAACAAAAAGTATTTCTGAAGGTTGGGATTACCTTAAGGCTCCCCAGCTTTTTTCCTTATTAATCTTGGACTTTTGACATGGTATCAAATAGTGGCAGTTTTTCTTCATTACTGAAGAAGTTCATTGACCCAGGAATGAAAGGTTCAAGTCCCTGTCCTGTGAGGAAAATATAAAACCCTTACTTTTTGGGGTAGATACTCAGTTAACAGGATGGCACTTAACATCGAACTGAAGAAATTTCAGCTTGCAAACTATTGGTTTTTGGTTGCTAGTTTGGTTTCATTGTCCCCTCCAGACAAGAATTTTTATGTCCATTCTTTGTAAGGAGTTGTCTATTTCTGTTTTCTGGCGCATTTGCCTCTCATTCAGCTCATACACTTCCTGCTTTAGGTTTTGATGAGGCATATGATTTGAAACAATTCCAAACATTGAGGTAGAGTCAGCAGATTCCTATACTGTTCTAACCTACATTACTGTTTCTTACTATTTCTCCCAGTAACTGAACCAACAACTCGCCAAAGCACTCTTAACTCACTTAGGAATTGAAGGCCAGGTAATATAAATAGAATCACATTTATTCCTCTAGGATTTAAATGCATCTATTGTGACCAAGTACCTTTCTGTTAACTGCTTCGAACAGCTCACGTAACAGCAAAAACAGCAACACAGGAAAGTGACGCTCTGATGCAGGTCTCAGCGCTCTTGGCCTCAGACTTTCTGAACAGCCCAGCAAGAATAATTGAATCCTGACAGTGTTTTGTTGCCAATTCAGCTTGTTTATGCCCCCAGGATGGTGTATTATACTATCGCCCTGCAGTACTTGGTGGCATCCTGCCAGGGTGTCAGCAGGAGGACAAAGTATAAAGTCTAATTTTCTTTAAGAGTTACCAGCTACCTTGATGCTGCTTCTCTGTGCGCAAAAGGCTTCTCTGTGCGCAAAAGACTTGACAGTTAGACCGCACAATACAGGACTAGATTTAACACCTACTCAAATTGAAGTATCTTGTAGGATCAGTGTCAAATGTTTTGTGTAAGGCTGTTTTATATAAATATATTATGCTGTGACTGAAACCAGTTGCCTGTGATGCTCAATATACGTATAATATACTTGCACCTTCATTTTCATTCTCACTTCTTGCCTTGGTTTTATATGAACCTCCACAAGCAATAGTGATCTGCGTGCTTATCTGCACAGAAAGTAAGTAAATGCGAGACTCGTTCTGTCTCTGCTCCCTCTCACTGCTGTTCATCTTGCAGGCAAACTGTTGGAACAACCCGTAATTACATTTCTAATTGTGGAATAATTAGGACTCCCTCTGTAGCTCATTAAGTCATTTGTCACCAAAGTCCCCGATGTGGCATAAAACAACTCTGATTACACAGAACAAAAAGTCTGCATGACGGTGAAAATGTCAATGCTATAATGCCAGTGTTGGTATGCGCTGCATGGTGTATATTTCAGCATTTTGCACTCTTTATTGTTTATTCTTGACATTACCTAAAAATGAATCCTCATTATCCACAAATTAACCATCACATTGTCTATGAAGATAAAAAACAACCTTGGATCCTTTAGGTGCAATTTTTGGCTGATCTAATCATCTGTGTGGCCTTGGGCCATTTTATAGTAATGCATAGTGATTATACTGGTTTCTCTCGCAACATTGTTATCAGGCAGGATGGTCTGTAAACCAATGCATGCATCATTGATAGCATGATAAATTATCTGAACTGTTAATAGTCCATCAACAGAGTCTCTGGTCTTCTTTTTTTAACATTTTCTTATTTACTCACATGAAGAGTGCCTTTTGCTCTACAAAAGCAATGATGTCTTTCAAAAATTCAGACAGATTTATCTTCAGCTGTGGAAGGCCAAGTGGATGTCAAACAGGCATCATTGAAGTCAAGGTCTATTAGAGCTACAGATGCACAGCTGGATGTAATGAAATGTAAATCTGCATCAGGCCCCTGGCTCTAGTTCACTAACACCTGCTCCAATGCACCTACCTGCCCACCATGTATTGACCCCCCATTACACACATATACCCAAAAATAATCTTTTTGCCATCTGCTCTGGGAGAAGACAGACATTTTATTTAAGTCTCTTTGAAACAGAAGCAGTTGTGTGCTCAGATGGGGATTTTTTATGGTTTATGTGCAAAGGGATGTGTGTAATTTCTGTTTTGAGTCTGGGATGCATGCGTATGTGGATGCATGTGTCTTGTAACTAGGCCGTTTTCGTCTCTCCTGTTTGACCTTTGTTTAAGGACATTCCCCAACAACTGCAGCTTGCTGTCCCTCAACATCTCACAATCAACATAAAAAATCAAAGAAAGAAAAGAGACAGGCAATGAAAGCAAGCAACTCGATGAGGCAGACAGAGGCAGTCTTTACCTGAGGATGAATAAGACCACCATGGATGAGAGAGCAAAGGCTTGGCTCCCTGCCCGCTTTTGGGTTGACTGAAGAGAGCTATGAATTCTGGGAAATGAGGATCTAAGGATCACAGAGCCCACTGGCTCCATCTCTATCAGACTGTGACTCAAACACTCAGACACACTAACACTCACATCACAAACAGTCAATATCTGGATTAATCTCTGGGGGTGAAATCAATCAAACCAGCCAGTGATGTCTCGGAGAGTCAGGAGCCTCGATGGCTCAACTCAAATAGAACGCTATGTTCGTGTGCAGAAACCTCTGCGTTCCCAGCTCTCCTGTGGAGATGACAGGGCATTAGTTTTACAGACATATTGCTGCCATCACTTGTATACTGGCAGACACCTCAATCTCTGGTGTTGTGAGAGGTAGTATTTTCTTTCCTCGAGAAGCTTCCCCTAAATAGAAATCTTTTTTGTTTGTCTTTGCACAGCCTAACCAGAGCAAATGTAAAAGGATCGTATTAAAGAGGATTGATTTTACTCCAAGGTTCCTCCATCTATACCAGTCAGATATGACAAAACTTCATCTCATTTTTACTAATATTTATTTGTTGCAAATCAGGATGAACATTTAAATTCCCCTCATTTTTCATAGACCCATGAAGTTACTTCCTCAGGGTGGGAAAGAAAGGACTTCAACTTTTTTGATTAACGTATTGACATCCATAGATTCAACTGTTAAACGAGGTCAGGATTATCTAGAGGAAATCTAAAAGAAATAAATCTTTTTCTGTTTATTAAACACATTAATTGATTTGTGATTCCACATTCTAATTACTTTTACAACTTCCTCTCATGATTCTAGCAATTAGATCAACCCTTTGGAATGCCAAAATGTAGGATGTCAATTAAATGCCTTGATGGCATGGAGTAACACCTTCAATTCGAACTCAATATTATTATTTTTAACACTTTTTTTTGATTGTCTAATATTCTGAGAAAGGCGTTTCATGCTCAGCGATGGAACCAGACAATAAATGAATGAATTTGCCTCTGCTCTCAATGTAATGGGGCTAAATCTTGACTCACATTGCTTGATTTAATATGACAGTGTAATATACACTAGAGAAAAGGCCAGCAGGTCTGATATGCTTCATTTGGCTTTGGACTAGAGAATCATTTCCTTAAGGCTTAAGAGCTCCCTTTTGTCACAGCCAACACTGTAATGTCGCCTGATGAATCTGAATGTCATGTATCTAATATCACTATTGGCTATGCTAAATGTTGAACCATTCTGTCTTTTTTGTAATGGTGGACCGACAGACTCTGGAGTCATTGTCATAAACATTTTGTGATACAAAGTAATCCTGCCAATTTTGACTTGATAAAGAAAGAGAATGTAGCAGAATGTGTGTGAATATATGTGTTACTGGTAAGGGGCAGTCAAAGTTGGCATAGTAAAGCAGTTTTTCCATTGGAAGATGCATTTGGAAAATAACTTTCAAGACCGTTTCTTTTAAAAACAATTCCATAGATTGTATAATATATATGTAGTAACTGAGCTATGATGTTAAAGTCAGAAATACAAAATTACAGCTAAATTATTCACCTTAACTTAGCTGTACATCTATTTTAGTAGTAACAAGTAAATAAATGGGTTCAGGAATTTCCTTTGAGGGGAAACTACTTAACTGTATAGACAGTACATATAAACTGATAAAGTTTTGTAACCGGATGCGACTAAATGCTTTTTGTGCTTGCTGTTTTATCTGGATTGCTAACGTGTCTTGTCATTTACCACATCTACGTATGTATACAGGACACAAATGCCCATAGTCTGAGGGGTTATTGGACAAATGCTGCTTGGTGAGCGGGTTCTGCATTATATTCTACTGGAAATTTGGGAGAAGTTTCCAATAATAAAAAAGAGGTAGTTCAGTTCATCACATATTTCACATGTAAGTCTTGCTCATTCAGTTCCACAGATATATTGCTTGAATTGCTGCTGACAAACACAAAAGCAAAAAATTAAGCGTCATGTTGTTATCGTCATCATCATCCCTGGAACCCACGGCGTAAACGCTGTGGAGATTTCCAAAGATTCTAAGGAGACTGCATTTTTCAAAACAAGATAATAGAAATTTGCCTTTGTGTTGTAGGTGGCCACAAAGTGAACACGTGGTTTCATTCAGCCAATTGCGGGCTGTTAATCCCAGCTGCCTCCTATCAGTCTGCCTGTCAAGTTGGACCTTTTTCCCCTTGGCTCAGCACACAGGAGTGCTTACAGTCCGTATTGTTACTAACACACTGCAGATGGATGATTGGATTTTTTTTCATTGATGATTGTGTGAGTGTCCACAGCAGCCAGAAGCAGAGGACTGGTATGACTACTCTGTTGTGTAAAGAAATATGAAGAAGACTAGCAAGTATCAGCCAGAGCTGTCAAAACAAATACACAATTCGGGTCTTGAACAAACAAAACATAGGTGCATGTAAGTAACTGGAAATGAACTGTAAACCAGTATCTAATAATCTTAAAATTACGGGTATGACTACAATCACAGACAACCTCTATTTTCTCAAAGCATATTTCTACATCAGTATTATGTTTTCAAATTTCAGTTTTATTTGCTTTCTATGAATAACTCTTTTCAGCTGCTACATTTTAATGGTATTTTTTTCTACCGCTTCCAAAAGGGGCTGCTTGAGGGCAAAGGAGATTTTTTGTGTGTGTGCATATGTGTGTGCGTGTGTTTGTTGCCTCTTGCTGTTGACTCTTGCAAAAATTAGCAGTACAGTGCAGAGTGCTCACTCCTATTGTTATATTTACATTCCGTTGGTAAAGAATTTTTAAACATATACTTTATGGTACATTTATTAGAATCAGAATTTTCCTCCTGCATGGTATAACAAATTAAGGCTTATGGGACACTTGTCATCATCTTCTTCTTTTCCTTTACGGCTTTTCCCTTCAGGGGTTGCCACTGCGAATCAACATTCTCCATCTAACCTTATTCTCTGGATCCTCATCTCCCACACCAACTACCCTCATATCCTCTCTCACTACATCCATAAATCTTCTCTTCAGTCTTCTCTTGACCTCCTGCAAGGCATCTCCAATTCCAGCATCCGTCTACCGATATAGTCACTATCCCTTTTCTGTATATGACCGAACCATCTCAGTCTGACTTCTCTGACCTTCTCTCTAAAACATCTAACATGTGCTGTCCCTCTGATGGAGTCATTCCTGCTCCTATCCATCCTAGTCACTCCCAAAGAGAACCTGAACATCTTCATCTCTGCTACCTCCAGCTCTGCTTCCTGTCTTTTGTTCAATGACCTGTAGCCTCACCATTCCACCCGGGTTCCTCTCATTCACACACATATATTCTGTCTTGCTATGACTAACCTTCATTCCTCTCCTTTCCAGAGCAAACCTCCACCTCTCAAGATTTCCCTCAACCTGTTCCCTTCTCTCACTACAGATCACAATGTCATCTGCAAACATCATGGTCCATGGAGCGTCCTCTCTAACCTCACGTCAGCCTGTCCATTCCCACTGCAAACGAGAAGGGGCTCAGAGCTGATCCCTGATGAAGTCCAACCTCCACCTTGAACTTCTCTGTCATTCCTCCAGCACGCCTCACCATTGTCTCACAGCCAGCATACATGTCCTGCACCAGTCTGATATACTTCTCTGCCACTCCAGACTTCCTCATATAATACAAGAGTTCTTCTCTCAGCACCCTGTCATATGCTTTTTCCAGGTCTGCAAAAGCACAATCCGGTTCCCTCTGACCTTCTCTGTACTACTCTATTAGCATTCTCAAAGTGAATACTGCATCTGTGGTACTCTTTTTAGGCATGAAGCAATACTGCCGCTCACAAAGGCTGACTTCTGCTCTCAGTGTAGTTTCCACTACTCTCTTTCATAACTTCATTGCATGGCTCATCACCATCACACTTCCTCTCCATTCCTCAGGCATCTTCTCACTCTCTAAGATCCTGTTAAATATTCTAGCCAGAAACTTTACCGCTGTCTTTCCTAGACACTTCCATACCTCCACAGGTATATCATCTGGACCAACTGCTTTCCCATTCTTCATCCTCTTCAATGCACTCCTCACTTCACTTTTACTAATCTCTACTACTTTGTGGTCTACAATAGTCAGCTCTTCTACCCTTCCCTCTCTTTCATTTTCCTCATTCATCAGCTCTTCTTCCTTATCTACTTTCCTTCCAGGCGACACACCAAGTACTCTCCAACCTGTCTCCCTGATCACATTAGCTGTAGTTGTTCAGTCATCTGGAAGCTCTCCTGACCACCAAGAGCCTTTCTCATCTCCTCCCTGAAAACCATACAACACTCCTCCCCTATCAGCTTCCACCACTTTGTCCTCTGCTCTGCATTTGTCCTCTTGATCTTCCTTGTCACCAGAGTCATCCTACAAACCACCATCCTATGCTGTCTGGCTACATTCTCACCTACCACTACTTTGCAGTCACTGATCTCATTCAGATTACCTCGTCTATACAAGATGCAGTCTACCTGCATGCTTCTACCTCCGCTCTTATAAGTCACCCTATGTTCCTGGCTTTTTTTGGAAAAAAAAATATTGACTTCAGCCATTTCCATCCTTTATACTTAGCCCACCACCATCTGTCCTTTTGTGTTCCAATCCTGGATATCAAACCTGCCAATCACTTCTTCATCATCTGCATTGCCTGCATCAACATGTCCATTGAAGTCTGCACCAATTACCACTTTCTCATTTCTGGGGATATTCTGCATCAATTCATCTAATTCATTCCAGAACTTCTCCTTCTCCTCTAACTCATATCCTACCTGTGGAGCATAGCCACTAACAACATTGAGCATCATACCATCACTTTCTAGTTTCAGGCTCATAAGTGTATGTGACATTCTTTTCACCTCCAGAACATTCCTAACAAACTCCTCTTTCAAGATAACTCCTTCTCCATTTCTCTTCCTGTCAGTACCATGATAGTACTACTTAAAACCTGCTCCCAGGCTTCTAGCCTTACTACCTTTCCACCTGGTCTCCTGGACATTTAGTATATCCACCTTCCTTCTCTGCATCATGTCAACCAACTCTCTACTTTTTCCTGTCATCGTCCCAACATTCAAAGTCCCTACTCTCAGTTCCAGACTCTCGCCTTTCCTCTTCTCTCTCAGCTTCCAATCACGCCTTCCTCCTCTCCTTCTTCGACCCACAG
>CAAKHD010005573.1:4990-19027 GCA_901007705.1 Fistularia tabacaria
GTGTGGCAACCAACGGGGGTGAGTTTGCAGGGGGGGGGGGGGGGAGAAAAATGCGTCAGCGGCTCGTAATGCATCTTGGGATTGCAGCGGTGTGTGGGTGGAGAGACTTGGAGGGGAGGGAAAAAAGGCGCCATTTTGACGCAGATTCAAAACCGGCGCTGCTTTTTCGCCCCTTTTTGCCCCCCCGGCTTTGTGCGATTATGACGGTTCGGTGATGGGGTGTGTGTGCGTGTGGATTGGGGGGGCAGCTATCAATCTTTCTGCTGATGCACAGTGCGAAAAGTGTGTGATCCTTAGACCATGGGGGTTTTGTTGTGTGTGTGTGTGTGTGTGTGTGTGTGTGTGTGTGTGTGTGTGTGAGTGTGTGAGTTCGAGAGAGAGGGAGATAGAGAGTGGGGGTGGGGTCTTTCAGTCGAGGGTCATCAATCACCGGCTGGGGTCAAAGAGAAATAAGAAGGATTCAGAACCAATTATATCTGCCTTCAACCCCCCCACCCTTCCCGGTACTCTGCACAAACACACACTCGCACACACGCACACTATCGTCGACGCGCTGCAGCGTAAGGCAAAATTAGCTCAGTTACACTTTTTAGATCAAAAACATAATCCCGCCACACACACACAGACACAGACACACACACACATTTATAGACAGGCCATCCAGTCAAGCCTCAGAGCAAATATTCCACACCAAGACACACGAAAGCATCTGTGCGCCCGTGATATGGTGAAGGAATCGCCCGTCATCTCAGTCTTATATTCACACACAGACACACACATGCACACACACACAGGTCAGCTGGTGAAGCAAGGTCATATCTGCTTGACATTCCCTGTTCTGGTCAACTTTTGTCTTTTTGTTGTCTTGGCAACATCGGCGTCATGGTTGAACACCCTTTGTTTAGACAAATACCAAAGACACATATTTCTCTCCCATTGTCTCGCCCCCGTAACGCACACACAAACACGCATACACACACACACACACACACACACATACACATACACACACTGCATTTTAACTCCCTTTCACAGGCTATACGTTTGCCTTTCTTGTGCTGCCAGTGGGCCGGGTCCTGAGCTGGGTCTGGGAAATAAAGTGGGGCTGCGGAGAGGTTCCCCTCTATGCGGAGTCAGTGACCCGCGTGGGAAGGCGGCTCCATCCCGCTGCAACATAAAGTCCAGTCGGTTAGGTTCCCGAGGTGCACACTGGACATTTGCCAGCCCAGTCACATATGATGAAAAAAGAAGAAGAAAAAAAAAAAAAAAAAACACATTAAAACCCTATAAGGGTACCAGGAAGAGGATGTAGCTCTGTTAAGGTCCATGGAATATTAGCAGATGGGAAAGTCTGATAGCCAAACAAATGTTGTTTTTGGTTGTTTTTTTTTTAAATTAAAGCAAATAGATTTGAACCCCACTGTTGTGGTAGATCATGTGTGTTGGAAGCATAGTGGACGTGCAGCTCATCACCCCCATGATGAGACGCTGCAAATATCAACAGAGTTCCCCAGACGTCTCGGCGGGAAGTGATCCGCTCAACGGGAGTCATAAAATGTGAAGATCTGACTCCATCGAACCTCCGACTCGAGTTGAACTTTATCATCAAAGACTGAAGACAGAACCTCACTAGCTGTGACTGAGGTGGAGAAGTAAATGTAACTTTATAAAACTGTTATGAGATTTGTCGGTCCCCGGGCCTCGAACCCCTTCATTTCAGATCTGAGACTCAGGTCGGGACTCTAGCCTGTCTTTGTCTCAAGACTGCAGTGTAATACTTGGGACTTCCTTCGGCCGGCTGACTGGAATCAGCCGGGATACTTTGTCTGCAGTCAGAGGTTGCCGGGGTTATGCTCACCACTCTGGCCTATACCTACGGGATGTAAATATCTAATCGTGCATTGTGTAACATCAGAGTGGCTCTCTGTGACATTGTGAGCACAACTTGTGCATAACAACGCTACTCCATACGAAAAAGACGGATTGTCTGTTTTTGGGTGAAAAAGAGAAAGAGGTGGAGAAATGTTGATATTTGTGGCTGCTAGGTACTCGGGGGGGCAGAGCCATTTTCTGCCTCGTAGAATGACATTACTTCAATGTCCTCTCTCTCATTGCTTACAAAGGATGGAGAAGAGAAAAAAAGAAAAAAAATCAATTGTCGCTGTTATAATCCCAAAAGGACAGGCGGACGTGAGCTAGCCTCCCAGCTGGAGGCAGTGTTCTCTGCAAGACACGGCCCCTTTAACGTCTTAAACTGCCACATGCACTGCCTGCGTTCATGGCATCATGCACACACAATGGATTTGCTGGTCTGCAGTGACAAGGGGAGAAAAGATGGCGGGCCCAGGGATGATGTGGGTGGGTGGTTGGCAAAAATGGTTGTGAGCAAACCAAACGCCAGTAAATGGCAAACTGTGGAGCTTGTGGTGCTGGAGAAAACGCCGGGACCCTGTACACATAGCAATGGGCGGGATATCGGGAAAAATGATAAATGGTATGATCCTGATGGCATGGCCATGATGTTTGCAAGAGCTCTTGCAAGACTCAGTACCTTTTAAATGTAATTAACGTAGTGTGACATAATTAATCTTGACTTTATGGAGCAGCGCATGCATTTTCATAATATATTGTTGTAGGGGTGTCACCTCTGTGATAAATACAGGGGACTCAGCTTGGGAAAAAAACCCTTAGCATGACTTCATTTACATATTGTTCATATTTCATCACCACTGGTCCAACCTATATATGTAAAATGCATGGCCAGTATGATTAAAAAAACCCTGAAACATAATTTACAATATGGCTGCCATTTCAGGACAAATAGTGACATTATATTGATGGCTTTTGTGACGAATACCTAAAGTTAAAGGCGTAGCTGTTGTTTAGAGCCAGGCTGTCATGTTGCCGAAGTAGGTAACAAGGTGCACACATGAACATTAATAATATATATATATAAAAAAAAAAAGACATGAAATCAGACATTAGCGCCCATCCACCCCTCCATCCTTAAGTTGCCTGAGATGAAGCGAGCTAATGTGCTAGCTTGACCACCGGAAAGCATGGCGACTGCAACGGTGCTGACTGACAGGAGCAGGGTTCATACTCACAGGGTTCGGTTTGGCCGGGGAGTGTAACATGATGGCTCTTCACGCCATTAAAAAGCAGCTCCGCTCCTCCTCTGGAATTAAAAAAGAGACGGTATATTTGATGTGCTGAGACACTTTTGGAGGGAGTGTTCCCACAGGGCGTCCACTGGGACACACTGACTTCTCGCGTGAAAACAGATGCACCCTGTCCCCTGACAGTGGTCCAGGTGAAATTTGGTATGGATTTTTGCCGTGTGCGCCCCCTGCTCATTTCTGTCGTGTCAAACAGTCCGAGCACAGCAAAACGACAAAGAGCAAGAGCTCAGGAGCTTTTCTTGAGTTCACAGAGAGCAGGGAGGCAGAGCGTGCGTTTGCGCGACAAATAAAACCGAACATGTTCTAATAGCTGGAGGAGAATATAAAGAAAGTGAACTTGGGGCAGAGACCTTGAAGAGCACATACCAGGAATGCAAAAGTGCGGTGTACAACTCCTAAACTGATTGCCTTTCGAGTACTTTCTAAGAAAGAGACTTGTTTTTAAATGTTCGTGGCCCTGGAGCCAAATGGACACGTGCACAGCTTGGGATTGAAGAAAAGAACTTAGATTTGAGTTCGGGGCGGCGCAGAGAAGATTTCTTCTCGAATGCAGCCGATCCGTCACGGACTTTGGTGGGTGATTAAGAGATATTTATGAGTCCTCTTAAAAGCAAAATAATTGGCAGATGAAGAATACCCTCTACGTGGGACCATGATAAATCTCCCCTGATACATCACAAGCTCTGCCTGTGGATTTTGAAAGGCTGGGGATACACAAAGCACGTTGGTTAACTGAGTGTGTCCTCTGCATAATCTGATCTGCCTTTCGAAAGGGTCTGAGGGTGTGCTCAAGCATTTTAATTGAAAGCAAACTGAGACATAATTCAAATTCAATCATGTGCAACTGATTTTTACAGCATTTCTTGCTCATTTCCAAAGGTGGCATCACACCCATTATTAAGGGTAATATCCCACAGTGTTATTTTTGAGGTAGTTTCTCATTATATCGAAATTATTTTTTTTAAGTTGGTCAAATTTCAATTTACTTTTTCATAATTTTTAAAAAGGAAAAAAAAAAATCAGAGTATCATTTATTATTTTCTTTCTAAATTCTAAAAGGCTTATAAACAAATAACTTTTGTGATCTTTTTCCATATCAAGAGAGGATAGTTGAGTGGCACAGTTTTGAAAATGAAGGGGGGAAAAAGAAGAAATTGTGATGTTACATGTATGGATATCAGCCCTGCCCCGCTGGCTTGCCTGCCTGACAGTTCCATGTGACGAAATGATTTGTGCAAAAAGGACAATAACACAATAGAGTAGCAAGGTGTGGATTTTGACCAATGTCATTTTCACCAATATTGACCCTTATTAACATTTAAGTTACTGAGTACTGAAAGATAAGACATGTAAGACATTTCAAATCTCTTCTGCACATTCGACTTCTGTTTGCTGGTAGTGTTTACACTCTCAGCCACTGCAGCCTGCTCTGCTTTCAATATCCCAGATATACGCACGGTTAATTATGGGGTGGCTGTATTGTTAATGAGAGGGAACGGACCTTTCATTTCAAACCTATGATATGAACCGTTGACTGTGCTTTCTGCATGGTGGCAAAAACCGGATCATCACATAAGTCAAACCTTTCTCTGGGGCCACGGGGGACGAGTCCTGTTTAAACTCGAGAGGAAATGAACATTTCATAAATCCCGAAGAGAAACACGACGTTTACTCATCGGGTTAATTTCATTCGCAGGGTGAAAAGTAAAGTCGTGGGGAGTCGAATCTCAGAGATACACGAATAAATGACTTCAGGTGTTTGTGGTCGGAGTCTCCGCGGTCTCCTCTCCTGTCCTGCGGCTCCGCTTCAACCCGAGCTGACATTTGAAAGCCGTGGTAAAAACACAGAATCGTTCGGTCGAGCGGCGATGTCGTTCAACGACGTGCTTACGGACAACCGATGCGACCAGCGCCGCTCACAGCTGTGAGATGCGACACTACTTTTTTAAAAGATACTTGTTTTTAATAAAGCACGAAAGATAGCAACGCGAAGATAACCCGGGGCGGCTGTCCCAGTACGAGAAGTGTCCGTGTATCTGAACCGAGATGTGAGAACACGCACGACGAACCCTCCAAAGGGCTTTTCATTCACTTACTTGAACTCCAGGTGCACTACTACGGGCGCCGCCATGATGTTTGTGATTGCAGGAAGTAGTGGAGGCGGAATTAGGAAGTGACGTATTGAAATTCAAATTGTCATTTACCCCGATATGTAGAGATTAAAAATTAAAGATAGTTAATTACTTTTCCTATGGGATGCATTGAATTTGCATACTACTTTTAGAAACTTTTTTAATTTATTGGTTTATTCAGATGCTCATCATTTTTCTATCATGCATATTTTTGGGGAAAAAAAACATCAACAATGAGCACAAAATGATATTTTTACCAACAGATTTAAAATAAAAGGATAAATGGGGAAAGACTTAAAAATAGCTGTATAAAATAAAATAGAATTCTCATTGTCGGTTTCGGGCAAAAAAATTAGTCTAAAAGGTACAAACAGTCATTCTATATCTTTCTAGATTGAGATGAGCATATTGTTTCCTTCACCTTTGCGGCTATGAGCTCTGAAGCTGTGGGAGGAATTCAATATAGACAATAACATGGGGACTCTGCCCTCCTCGCCCATGACAAGCACATTAATAAACATATAATCCAATGACAAAAAATAACTCCCGCAATAAAAGATATTCATAAGGTTTCATGAATCCCATATGTTTTTCATCGCAAAATAATTTTATTCAAGATATCACTAAATGTTGTCATATGTAACCTGAATATGATGGACTTTCCTGGACTACTGTTGCAGATATTTAAATTTTGTAGATATTGTGAAAGGCTCCTTTCATGTATTCTTCAATGCATCCTAGAATAACATAATCTCAATTGAGTTGACCCCAAATCTTTATCTTCCATTACAGATTCAGAGTTCTTTGTCATTTTACACTTTCCTAATCAGTGTGTTTCACATTTTTAACTATTTGAATAGGTTGGGTGTAATGTGACCGATAAAGAAAAAATCTTGCTGAACATCAAGCATGGCTGTGCACCCTTATCTTCATCAGAGAAAGGAATAAAATTCAAAATAATCTGAAGTGATTTGAAGGCATATCCAATAATCTATAACGGATTTACAGGAATTATAAAAATGTGATGAAAGTCCCAAGTGGTAAAATTCTCAAAAATCTCACCTGAGAAAGACCAATATTTTATTTTTCATCTATTTTACTTACATCTTCATAAATTGTGGTGTTGTAGATCTGCTAGCCTTTTCCTTGTCTTTTAAGTTTTTTTTTATTCATGTCAACAGGATTTTGTGGTTGAGTAAAGGTAAAATAAACATGTAGGATTTTATTCAATTTTATTTTGTTTTATCTTATTTTGTTTTGTTTTATTTTATTTCATTTTAACTTTTTACGCGGAAGACTGTGACTTATAGAAATGTTTTGATAGGTAATTCTACAGGTACAGGTTGAATATATCTTGGTGTTGTTTGTCTACTGCTACCTTAGCATTGTTTGTCATTTAACCTTTTATGCTCTTTACTGTACCTTTTTTATATACTTTGTTTGATAGAAATGTCTTGTACTACCATCTTTTAGATGGTAAATCCTAATAATGGAAGGCTATCGATAAAAAGGAACTCTGACTGCCATCCTTGTGTACGTCTGCATGCATTCGTGCCATGGTTTGTCAATATGAAAGTGTGCAGAGGCATGACAGGAGTGTGTGAATGCACATCTGTCTCTCCCTCCCTGTCCCTCTCCCTCCCTAACACAGATCCTCAATCATAGCGGTGACAGTTCCAGTCTCAGTATATACGCTAGGGAAGATGAGGTGGGGGTGGAAGGGGGTCGGTCAGAGGTTTGAATTGCAAATACTCCTGCCTTCTGTTGGTGTCCAAGCCTTAGCAGGCCCTTCCTCTCTTCATTCATGTGTTAATGAGGAGTCAGTGGAAGGGCAGATAGACAAATCTACCAGGGGCCTTTCGGGGGTGAGGGACATGTGAGGCGTGGGTACGGAGTCAGGCGGGAAAATGAGGCGGCTCGAGGATGGGGCGAGCGTCAGCGAAAGTTCGGAAAAATAATGAAGACGTGATGAGAGCCGTTACTGCTCGCAGTATATCATCCCCAACTGCATCGAGGCGAAGAGGAGGATCGTGAAGGAAGAAGTGCATCACGGTCATATGTTTCGGAGTCAGAGTGTCAGTTATCCAGGAGTAATCGCAGTGCCGGCGGGGGCCACATCACATTTTGCCAAGCTGCCACAAGGTTCATGATCAGTTTATCGAAGATATGTCACAATTCTTTCTTCATCTCACTACACAGTAAGAATAGTTGCGCTACCAATTTGTAGATATGACCGTTAATGAAATGTATTCAAAGGAAGGTGGAATATGGCAGTTTTACTGCCGTGTTTGTAAAATGATCCCAGTTATGCGTCACTTTGTGTGTGCAATACCCTTGAAAATGATCCAGATATTTCATTGACCTCTTTTGTATGCAAAAATTTACACATTCACGGACAAACAATACAAAAATAGAGATACATATCAAGAATTGACTTTTTAGAAATGTGAGCGTTAAAAACCCTGTTCTGGACAATTCCTTTATTTTGTAATTATATTTTAATCAAATTCTTTAATTTAATTCTTTAAAGTACTCAAGTGCTATCCAGAAAATGATCAGAAAGTCAGCGAGAAAACGCCCGGAAAATGGTAGAAATAAACAAAAAGTGTCAACAATGCAGCCAAAAATCCCCAAACTTGGAGTGAAATAACACGTTAAACAAACATGATGCGTCGATTAACCGCTGCACAGAATAATTGCGGCGAGGGTCATATTCTATCGCTCAACTTTTTTGCCATAATGTTGAAATATTTCTGAAATTATATAAAATTAAAGGTAATTCTAGCTAATTTTAGCCATCTTCCTGTAGATGGACGTCAGAAGTCAGTGCAGGGCTGCCAGACACCAGCTATAGAGCAGCCAGGGTCACACATGATCAGATGACAATGACCAACACAATGGATTAACTATAAAAGGACTGGGGGGGAAAGATTAGGGGTGAATTGATGACGGTTGGCTGGCTGGCGGGGCTGGCGGGCTGGCAGGCCTGGGAGATCTTGTGTCTGTTTCAATAAGGAACATAAAGAGCTGAAATTAACATGTTCCAAGATACCAAGCAGAGAGAATCCTCTTAGAGATTACATCCATAACATGTTACGCCTATGGAACTGTATGGGAAGGGGAGACAAAGAACCCAGCGAATGATGATTTTCTTTCTTTTTTTTTTTGTCTTTTTTTTTTTTTTTGCTATTGTAGATTATGGGGCATATCTGCTCAGCTCTCCTATCTCCTCTTTTGTCCCTGTCCAGCATCATCACTTTAATACCTGCAATTCCTATATTTTGGAGGGAATGTTTCACCTGCAATAAACTTGACCACCCATCAGAGTAGCAGCTGCCGTCCACACTGTCACCATCATTCATAGACACCCAGCCCACACTGACGCTCGTACGCACACACGTCGCGTCGGAACCCATACGTGCTTCTCTTTCTCAAACACACATGCACACGCATGCACGCACGTACACACACAGGGTCCATCTGTTTTTTGCCTTCCACCCACTGCCATCACCGCAGGTCTTTTGGTGCGGCTCATTTGTGTGAATATTCAGTGAAAGAGAGAGAAAAAAAAAGGCCGGTGAGTTTGAACAGATACAGACATGACGGCAGGCGTGGTTGTTGTTACACCAACACACACTCAAGCCAGAGCAGGAACCTGGATGCTTTTCACTGCAGTTGGTGTGATGAGGGGCCATAAAACTGCATACAGCAGCAGAAGCAGCCAGGGTCTGATAATAAAATGCTTCCCCCTGCTGGTGGTGACTTCACGTGGCATGATAGGAGGAGGAAGGCCCTCGCAGGAGATCAATTTTGTGCTTTCTCCACAAGGCTAAAGGTGTCTTAACAGATTACATCATAGTTGAGGCAATATTCTAATTGTGCAAAAATGTAACATTTGACCCAAGCACACAGCAGCACCTTTTGAGTGTCCATAGCAAAAGACACCTCAAAGCATTTCCTCGGACAGAAGATGTAAAGAAAACAAAGACAACAATCTTATAATAATTATTATTAGTAGTAGTAGTAGTAGTAGCAGTAGCAGCAGTAGTAAGAACAACAACAATATTGATAACAAAGATAATTTAAGGATTCAAAATGTTTTTTGCCATATGCACATTCAGGAAACGTGTTTCCCTATACAGTGAAATTCATACTTTGCTGTCTGCTATGAGTGCCAGATTTTTACCAGTATAATTATTAGGATTATTAGGATTATTATTAATGCCGCTGCTACGACTATGACTACCACTACTCAACTACTACTACTACTACTACTACTCATAATAATATAATACTATAATAATAATACTAATAATAATAATAAAATAATAATAACAGCAATAATAATTTGTGAATATAAATTATATGTAGAGACTAAATAAAACATCCTGTGACACCACCGTTGATTAAACAGAGCAAATTATAGTATCAGACAGCTTTTGTTGAGGACCAGTGTGACTGTTGATGGTGTCTTTGCTGTGCGAGTGGCGATTAGCGCCCTCTGGCGACAAATGATACAAACTGCAAGAACTGTGGGCTGTTTTCAAAGACTTCAAGTAAAATCTCTGAATGATCTGGTATATTCTATTTAACCACAATTATTATCATAAAAAAAACCTAATGAACTCTAGCTATGTAAAAATATCTGGTTTTGACAATTATTTCAATCCCCAAATTTTACTTTAGTGCCCTGAAAAGTAAAGTTTTGTCATGTTGAACTAATTACTTGGTTAAATAATGAAGGTGGGAGCAACAGCTTGAGGTTGTGCTTTCTAGTTTGGCTCTTAATTTGTATTTCAGGTTCTAAATTTGTGTTTAAAGATCTTCTAGAATACAAGTTCTTCTCAGTTGCTGGAGACACAGGACAGCTGTGCGAGTCACAAAGCCAGAGTTCAGGACAAACCACGTCAACACACAATCAAACTCGTAGACACAAGCAATCATTTTATTTGAAAAAAAGTGAATCCATATGTACAGTACATAAAAAACATGTGATCTGCCCTAAACTTATTGTCTTTTTGCCCTTCAAGCTCATCTCACGCGGTCCCGTTGTCCTGACGGGGGGACACTGCACCTCGCTGCCAGGGGGCATTTCCTGCACAGACAACTAAAAACAAATAAAAAAAAAAAAAAAACACACCATATCTTCATCCTTTTTTTGTCTTCTCACCATCGCTTTTTAGATAACAAATAGAAACAAATGGAAAATATAACAGGAGCTGTTCTATTGAATTACAATTCTTTTTTTTCTTTTTTTTCAGCTGAGGATGTTTCGCCCCCTGCCGGACTAAAAAATGGCCCTGGCCCCACAAAATCTCGCCCCTCCCAGTCCCGATTTATACAACCGATCCAGACTTTGGTTTCGACCAGAAAGCAGGACCACATGACAAACAACTGCTATTATCAGCGCTCATCGCTGACCTCGCCTTGCGTCTCACCGTCAGATTTACCAGCCCAGTTCAGTGGATGGAGATACGGGGGTCTGGCGATAGGAGCTGATTCAGGGGAGGAGACAGCCAAAAAGAAAACCAAAACAGATGGCTGAGTCTTTCGTAAAAGTATCTGAATGTCTTCCTCCAGGCTGCTAGCCCTTGTGTGAAAATGATTGCATAACTCCGAAAAAGTCTCCCCTTGTCACTGCACCCCCTTTTTCGAACATTACTCAAGACATTTTATTTGGATTGGTCGCCATCCCCCCCCCCCCCCCTTTGCAGAGAGAAGACAGTTGACAGAGGACATCCATAAACTTGACGCTCCAGGCGGCGGAGGATGTTTTGAACACGGCGGGGGCGCGATCATGAGCGAAGACAAGGGTCGCCAAACGTTCGAATTGAAGTTCACCGCATCGCTTCGGCAAACACTTCATTCCTGATCCGGGAACGGATGAATGCATGTGGGATACATATTCAATGGGATGGGGCAACTCCGTACATATTTCACGAGGCTTTGTGCACACGCCGACTCTCGTGGAGAAAACATCCTTGAGATTCTTTCATCAGAACCAATAAATTAGACCATAAACATGAAACATACAAAAAAAATGAAGGAATGTTAACAGGCGTACAAACACACACACACACACACACACACACACACACACACGCACGCACGCACGCACAGGAGACATCTACAAATGATCTAAGTAAGTTATTGGTCATTTCGCCCGCTGTGTGTTGGAAAAGGTTCGTTGGGACGAGAGGGAAGATGGGGAGATGGTCACTCCCGTCTGCTAGAAGACGAGAGCTCGCTTCAACCCTTCTCCCCTCACCTCCCCTCGCCCATTGTCCGCGCCAGACCCTCCCGCGCCGAGCCCAGGTGGGTTGTGGCGGGTTGGGGTGGGGGTGCCTTTGTGATGGCGGAGGGGGGAGGGGGAGGTGCTATAGCTCACTGTGGCGCACGGGGGGCTCCAGCTTGTGCGACAGGGCGGTGAGGACCTTGTCGAACTTCTCGTAGCGCTCCAACTGGCTGCCCTCGGAGCCACGGCTGCCCCAAAGCAGGCGCATCTGGAACTCCGTCTGGAAGATCTCGTGTATTTCTGCTTGCACCTGGAATCCTGAGGGGGGAAAGGGGTAACAAGTTATTGGGAAGTTCAATTTTTGTTCACCGACTCAATACCTGCTTGCAGTGAAATGCGCACGCTACCTGCCTGAAAAGCATTTGATGGAAAAGGATTTTTCTTTTATGAACCACTGTCTGATAACACAGTGAGACTAATTTAAAAACAAAGCCCCCTGAAGAGCACTGCGTCGTTCCATTCCATCCAATTCCATTATATAATATATTCATATCATATAAAAAAGGCTCGGCTTATATGACTATTTTCTTTAGAATAGTTGATTTGGGGTCATTTTTATTGATAATGCACCTGAATTTATATTAAAAATCCTGGTGTTGTTTGACAATTTCAAAAGACCCACTCTTCAACTTGTTTAAATGGTTGCATGAAGCGGGACAGCTCCGCTTTGATTATTGATCGGCTGATGGAGGGAGGCAATCGATATCAGGATATCAGAAACAGAAGACGGATGGCAGAAACGAGAGCTATTGACAGGTGGTTCGATACACTGGTAATGGGCTCAGAGTGAAAACCGATGGGGAGCGATTAATGAGCAGATCAGTGACAGAATAACTGTTTACACACATACACCCACACACACATGCGCACAAAGACACACACAGACAATGTGACATGCATTGCATAATGATAGCAATGAAACTAAGAAATTCTGACACACTGGTCCTAAACATATTCATTCATTCATTCATTCATCTCATATCTAGACCGCCAGGGATGTGGGCGCGCTGGTAGCCTATCCTAGCTCTCATTGGACGAGA
Source organism: Fistularia tabacaria (assembly GCA_901007705.1). NCBI lineage: Eukaryota > Metazoa > Chordata > Actinopteri > Syngnathiformes > Fistulariidae > Fistularia > Fistularia tabacaria. The sequence goes on from CAAKHD010005573.1 coordinate 17,640, forward strand.
GGCGGGATTCACCCCGGACCCCTCACCAATCATTCAGAGGGCCAAATATAAAGGCACACAACAAATCACCCTCTCATTCCCAAACCTGGGCATTTTAGGATTCAGCATATTTTTGGACTGTGCAAAGAGAACATGGAAGCAGGTACACGGGAGCCCCGAAGCCCCTGGTCTTTATATCGTCTCCTTTCAATTGGAAGGTGGCATCCCCTTCCTCACCCTGCAGTTTGGTTTCCGTGTTGGCCGTGTAGATCCCGCCGTGATGTGCAATGGTGCGCGCCGCCTCCAGGTGGTGCATGACCACGTCCACCCCTACCTCCGCACTCTCCCAGGGCTCCAGGGCCTCCCCGAGGGACAGGCCCCGCTCCAGCAGGGACAGGACGGGGATGACGTTAGGGAAGGAGGTGTTGGACAGGACGCTGGACTCTGGAAGGCAAAGGAACGTGTTCACGTGTGTGTCGGAGCGGTTTGGACCGAGACGTTTAACCCCGTTCTCACCTTTGCCGTCGTTCATATTCTTGAGGAACGGTTTGAGTTTCTTCTCGTACAGAATGGCTCCCTCTGTATGTCGCTGGCGTAACGTCATCCACGTCTGCTCCAGGCGGGAAATCTGGAGTCAGGAAGTTAAAAAATTGAAACCTTTTTTTTTTTTTTGAAAAGGGGCGAAGACGCTCCCCGTCGCTCTCCTCCTCCCACCTGTGGAAGCTCCAGGGCTCTCATCACAGCGGCGAAGCCGAACATGTTGCCCATGTTGCCCTTCAGCTCGGCCGCCAGCTCGATGGTCTTGTGGAGCAGCGCCGCCCTCTCTTCGGTGCTGCCCGTGCATCCGAGCAGGTCCACTGCCATCATGATAGACATGGTATAGAACCTGAGGAAAGGGGACGTCGGCAGGGGTTGAGCAACCTCCGAACCAAAGAAGAACCTGCAGCACGACGGAGCGGAGTGGAGTGCTCTTGCCTCTCCAGAAGGTCCAGTCTCAGCTGGTGTCCGTGAGGTAGCGTGAGCAACTCCAGTCCCGAGGATACTCCCATCATCCGCTGCGTTTCCGCGGCGACGCCGAATATCCTCGCCACCTGTTGGAGATGGTGGGGATAGCGGGTCGTCATGTAAATGCGTGGAGTCTTTTCAAATCTACAGTGATGAATTGGCAATTTGTCGCTTACCGTGCAGTCCACCAAGGTGATGTGCCTCGCCGCCGTCCTGGCGTCCACCTCGGCCAGCATCTCCTTGACTCTCTTAAGCACTGACATTTCCAGGGGCTTGTTCTCGACCGGCATAATGCGAGACTGGTAGCTGCTCCGGGGGAGGGGGGGGGGGGGGGGAAGGGCAAAAGTTCAATCTAAACCCGGGCGAAAAAAACACCGACCCCTAAAAAAAATTTTATTGGTTCG
>CAAKHD010005575.1:12203-22770 GCA_901007705.1 Fistularia tabacaria
GGTCGTGTTGATAATCCAACCCCCCACCACCACCACCACCACCACCCGACTTCTCCAAATGACTGCAGTGGTGCTGAAGGAGGCGGAGGAGCGGGTGGAGATGTAGGGGTAGTGTTTGGTGTCCAGCTTATCATCAATAGCATCCTGCAAGGTGGGGGACAAAACAGAGCTTCGTCAACACACACACACACACACACACACACACACACACACACACACACACACACACACACACACACACACAGAGGGGCTCGCAGCCTGGTCTGGTCTCCTAGCAACCGTGCGTCTCCATGATGGAGGTGCTCTTGAAAGAGGGCTTTGCACAAATAAGGTTCTAAAAATAGCCGCCAATGGCGTACGCAGGACTAAGCATGCCGGGCGGGGGGAGGGGGTTGGTTGGTTCCACCTTCTCCAAGGTTCCAGAGGCAGCTGAAGTTCCAAACAAACGACAGTCACTGAGATGTTTCTTATTTTGGCTCCGGGATGTCCCATAATCAGGGACACAAGTCTCGCCCCTAAAATGCCCAAACATTTAGGAAGTACTGCTCCTCAGCCAAGGAGGTTCTCGGGGAACATCGTGGTCCTAGAACCCTCTTTCAGAGGAACCATTAGCTGGGGGAGCGGGTCACTCACCTCCATGATGTCCTTGACCAAGGGCGTCCAGCGGGACAGCTGATAGGTCTGCTCGCTGACTCGCTCCTTCCTGTCCACCTTCTTGCCCCGGCGCAGGGTGGACTGAGGGGACACACAGACAGGGGGCGGTGGTGAGGCCAAAACTCAGCTGGCGTGGCGTTAGCTTAAGCCTAGCCTCAGGGGCAGAGGGGCGGGTCCTTTACGTCTGTGACGATGGGGACGCCCAGGTGAGCCATGTTGGTGATGATCTCGCTGTCCTCTGGGGGGATCTGGGCGTGCTGGATCAGCTTGTTCAGGTTCTCCTCTGTGATGCCTGATCACACACACACAGACACACACACACACACACACACACACACACAGAATTACCACGTATGAAGTCATCTCCTGTTTTGGACAAAGTGACCAGAAGTTAGCTCCTTGGAGTCTTGGAACCCAAATGTTGGGGTTCCGAACGGATGGTCTAGTTGTAGTTCCAGGTCTAGGATTTGTAGGATTGAGACAAAACTGAAGCAGCAAGGATTGTGAGACCAAGATTCTGGAGTCCTCAACTTCCACTCCGCACTGCTGATCCTATAGACCAGAAAGGGTACACTGGGTACTTCTGCTACTATTACAGAGCAAAGCACAGCCACTGTTTCAGCCCAGGTTTTAGTATAGACCTTCTTCACGTCCCACTGATCCCAGATACCTAGAGGACAAATCGTCTGGATTTACAAAGATCTCCAGTCAGGAGAACCAAATACCAGATGGACGGCCAGAGGGGCAAATAGAGAATGCAGGAGGTAACCAGGAGGCTCCGCGGCCCCCACTTACCATTCTTGAGGAAGATGTAGAGCAGGATGATGCGGATCTTGTCATACGTGCTGACGTTGGCGTCCAGCAGGATGGGCACTATGGCCCTCATGGGGTCCTTGATCTTCTCGCCCTCAGCATCGGTTCCCATGGCCAGGTCCTGCAGGAGCAGAACTCTTCAGGACCAAGTATTTGTACTGATGAATACTACAACTTTGCTGTACTCAGTTAAGCCGGGTCTGGGACAGTGTCCTTCTCCACCATCTGCTCTCTCAGAGGTTCTTCGCTCCCCACCTGTTCCACGCGGCACAGCTTGTCCACCGTCCCCTGGTAGTGTTTCATACAGTCCTCGGCCAGCTGGAGGTGGGTGGAGTACTGGAGAAGACAAGGAGACAGGGTCAGTGAAACACACACACAAACACACACTCACACACACACTCACACACACACACCTTGCTGAGCTCCTTCTGGTACTGGGGCATCTTCTTCAACATCTGGGACAGGTCCCTCATGGTGGTCTGAGGAAACACAAGGAACAGCCAGTGACCCGGTGAACGTGACTCAGGTTCTACGATCTCCATGAAGAAACATCTGATGAATGTTCCATGATCTGGTACGATCGGGGAAGCAATCATGGAGGAGCAACATCTCCGCTCATGTAGCTTTGCTGATCCACGACGGACCAAAGCCCCTTAAACTGACCACCAGGCGTGAACCAGGACGACTTCCATCCCATAAGAGACCGTTGTGCCTCCATTGGGTGCGTTCACTTGCCCTGCAGGAGTGAGAAGATATAAGCACAGTGGTTGTCCCCCAGGGGGCGCCTGGGTACCTTCTCTCCGGTGTTCATCCTCTTGCTGGAGGAGAACTCCTTCAGCTGGCGCGTCACCTCCCTGAGGACGGACAGCAGGGAGGAGTCTGAGCGGCCGAGGTGAAGGTGCGAGGGGGAGCGGCAGGAGGAGGAGGAGGAGGATGAAGAAGACTCACTGGGAAACCTCTGCGATGTGTTTGTGTCTCAGGCTCACCCACAGGTCGTCGTCCTCATGAAGAAGGACCTCCTTCTCGCGGGAGTCTCCGATACCGCTGGTGTCGTACCTGGGTGAGGGGGGGGGTTAGTCTACCTGGTTTCATGTTGCCCGGCAACCGGAGGAACACGCCCATCTGCTCGGCCAATTACAGCCCAGGACCTCATCAGGAGCAGCTGATGAGGAGGAACAAGGGACCTTCCAGGATTGCCGCTGGCATCTGTGGCATCATCGTGCACTCCTGGAGGAGCATCCTGATCCAGCAGGACCACAAATACACCTTCACCTGACAAACATCTGACTCTGCTTGGACGTCTCTGTGGAGGTTCTCCAATGTCCTGACTCTGTCAAACTAATTTTGCCCACAAGAGTGTTGTTCTAAGCTAAAGGGGGCGGGGCTTCCGCAGGCTGACGGAGTTCGTACTTGTAGACGTCGTTCTCGATGGGCAGCAGGTCGTAGCCCATGGCCTGGAAGGTGAGCTCGTGCAGGACGGGGGAGACGGGGTCGAAGGCGCGGTCCAGGATGATCAGCTGGGAGCGGGCCTTGTCTGGACCCTGGACACAAACAAGGGCTTCCATCGGTTCTCCGAGCTCGACAATCCCGCCGTCCCCGAACGAGTACGCCTGGTCTTTGGAAGTAGCTCACCTCGCCCATGGTCGGGTCGTCAGCCTTGTAAGCGTCCAGCTTGTCCTGGACCAGCTGGGCCAGGGTGGCGTTGTCCTTGTACTCCCTGAGGGACAGAAGGACAGAGAAGGAACGTTGAAGGAACAAAGCCCGGTTCCTCTCGCTAGAAATGCAAGGATGTAGACCACAGTCCCTGAAGGTCCAAACTTCAGCTGGACGGCTGAGGGACTCAAAGACAATCAGAACAGGAAGTAGCGAGGGGTCACAACATCTAGGTTGGACTTCCTGAGTTTTCAATGCTTGGAACCAGGAATGTCCTCGGCTACTCAACCCCTCGTCTCTTCTGGACGAGCAGAAAGTGATGGGACCAGCTGAGGAGAAACCGTCACTCTGGAGTCATCCCTCTCCATGAGAGACTACACTTCCACGGAGCGACGTTCTCCTGGCAGGTTCAGACCTTCAGGGCTACTCCTGCATCCAGGCTTCCTCCCAGCTCCCCCTGGAGAACCCTGGAGCTCCTCACCCTCGGTATCTGACGGCTGGGTACTCCTTCAGCGTGGCGCAGAGCGTGGCCAGCTGCTCCGCCAGCCGCTCCATCACCGGGTTCTTCAGCTGGGTCTTGTGAGGGCTGTAGAAGCTGTGGAAGGCGTCGGGGTTGTCCAGGGAGTAGACCTGAGGAGACACCACAGGAGAGCAGCCTCACTCGGGGTGTGGAGGACACGCCGTCTCCATGGGAACCGGAAGGTCCACCTGGCCCGGCTCTTTGGTCCTCTACCTTCATCCTCCTCTGTCTCCACACATCTCATCTTCTCCTCCTCTCCTCTTCACTTCTACTCCTTCTCCTCTTATCTCCTTTCTTTTCTTCTATCCTCCTCTTCTCCATATTTCTACTCCTCTTTTCTCCTCTCCTTTCCACTTCTTTCCACATTTCTTTTCCTTTCTTCTCCTTCTCTCATGTCCTTTCCTTTACTCTCCTCTTTTCCTTTCCTTTCCTCCATCCTCCTCTTCTCTCCCTCTCCTCCTTTCCCATCCTTTTGTCTATCCCCCTCTCCTTTCCTTCATCTGCCTGTCCTCTTCTTCTTCTTTCCTTTCACCTGATATCCTCCTCTCCTCTTCCTCTCCATCTCTCTTTTCATCTCCTCCTTTCCTATCCTTTGTCCATCCTTTCCTCCTCTGCTTTTTTCTCTTCCTCTCCTCTCCTCCTTTTCTCTCTTCATCTTCCTCTCCTATTCCACTCCTCCTTTCCTCCATCCTCCTCTCCTCTCCTCTTTTCCTTTCCTCTCCTCCATCCTCCTCTTCTCTCCCTCTCTCCTTTCCTCTCCTCCTTTTCTACCCTTTTGTCCATCCTCTTTTCCTTTCCACCATCTTCCTCTCCTCTTCTCCTCCTTTCCTCTCCCATCCTCTCCTTTTTTCTGTCCTTTCTCCTCCTCCTCTCCTCATCCTCCTCTCCTCCATCCTCCTCTCCTCTCCTCCATCTTCCTCTCCTCTTTTCCTCCTCTTCTCCATCCTCCATCCTCCTCTCCTCATCCTCCCCTCCTCCATCCTCCTCTCCTCCTTTCCTCCTTTCCCCATCCTCCTTTCCTCCTCCTCTCCTCTTCTCCTGCTCTCCTCTTTTCCTCCTCTTCTCCATCCTCCATCCTCCTTTCCTCCTCATCTCCCCCATCTTCCTCTCCTCTTTTCCTCCTCTTCTCCATCCTCCATCCTCCTTTCCTCCTCCTCTCCTCTTCTCCTCCTCTCCTCCATCCTCCTCTCCTCCTCCTCTCCTCCATCTTCTTCTCCTCTTTTCCTCCTCTTCTCCATCCTCCATCCTCCTTTCCACCTCATCTCCTCCATCCTCCTCTCCTGCTTTCCTCCTCTCCTTCATCCTCCATCCTCCTTTCCTCCATCCTCCTTTCCTCCATCCTCCTCTCCTCCCCCCCTCCCCTCTCCCCCCCCCCCTCCTCCCCTCCTCCTCCCCTCCCTCTCCCCCCCCCCCTCTCCTCCCCTCCTCCACCCCCCCTCCTCCCCACCCCCATCCTCCTCTCCTCACTTCCTCCTTTCCTCCTCCTCTCCTCCATCCTCCTCTCCTCCTCCTCTCCTCCATCTTCTTCTCCTCTTTTCCTCCTCTTCTCCATCCTCCATCCTCCTTTCCACCTCCTCCCCTCCCTCCTCCTCTCCTGCTTTCCTCCTCTCCTTCATCCTCCATCCTCCTTTCCTCCATCCTCCTCTCCTCCTCCTCTCCTCTTCTCCCCCATCCTCCTTTCCTCCTCCTCTCCTCCATCTTCCTCTCCTGCTTTCCTCCTCTCCTTCATCCTCCATCCTCCTCTCCTCCATCCTCCTCTCCTCATTTCCTCCTTTCCTCCTCCTCTCCTCCATCCTCCTGTCCTCCATCCTTCTCTCCTCCTCTCCTTCTCTCCTCCATCCTCCTCTCCTCATTTCCTCCTTTCCTCCTCCTCTCCTCCATCCTCCTCTCCTCCATCATCCTCTCCTCCATCCTCCTCTCCTCTCCTCTCCTCTCCTCCTCTCCCTCCATCTATCCACAGTCACATGACCTCCTCCCCCCCTCCAGAAGGCTCCCCGTGAGCTGCTGCTCTCCGATTGGCCGCCGCCCGCCGTGCGCGTCCAATGGCAGCGGAGCATACTGGAGAGTCAATGAGGCGGCGTTCGGCCGGCGGCAGGAAGTCACCGAGGCCGAATTAACGATGGCCGACAGGAGGAGCAAAGCATTGTGGGGCGGAAAGGATTCGCACAGTTTGGGACTGACCCATTTAAAAAACAACAAACAGGGGAGGAGGAGGAGGTCAGTGAACGCATCACGACGCCCTGATCGGCAAAACACTGTGTGTGTGTGTGTGTGTGTGTGTGTGTGTGTGTGTGTGTTACCTGAGACTCGTAGGGCAGGAAGGCGATGTTGATCTCCGTCAGAGTCTTGACGGTTTTGGAAGCTCTGCTCTTCACCACCTCGTTGAACAGAGGATCAGGACACGCTGGAGGACACACACACACACACACACACACACACACACACACACACAGGTGAGCGTGGGTTGGATTGAAGACACCCCCCCCCCCACCTCCGGAGAAAGGGGGCGGGGCTTAGCGAGGAGGGGGAGGAGCCACATACTCACAGTCGGTGAAAAAGACGTGGGCGGCCTTGTACTTGGCCGAGTGGGGGTCCTTGAAGTCTCCGATCAGGGTGTGGACCGACTGCAGGGCGGGGGGGCAGATGGGGACGTTGTTATTAGCAATAATAAGACAGTTTTACACGATAATAACATGTGATACCTGTTATTACACGGTAATAACATGTGATATCTGTTGTTACACGGTAATAACATGTGATATCTGTTATTACACGGTAATAACATGTGATACCTGTTGTTACACGGTAATAACATGTGATATCTGTTATTACACTGTAATAACATGTGATACATGTTATTACACGGTAATAACATGTGATATCTGTTATTACACGGTAATAACATGTGATATCTGTTATTACACGGTAATAACATGTGATACCTGTTACACGGTAATAACATGTGATACCTGTTGTTACACGGTAATAACATGTGATACCTGTTGTTACATGGTAATAACATGTACTCTTTCACTCCATCCTTAAATCTTATCTTCGGTCTACCTCCAGACCTCCTCCCTGGCAGCTCCCATTCCAGCATCCGTCTACCAATATAGTCACCATCCCTCCTCTGTCCATGACCCAACCATCTCAATCTGGCTTTATCTCCAGAACGCTCGTTCCTGATCCTCTCCATCCTGGTCACTCCCAAAAAGAACCTGAACATTCATCTCTGCCACCTCCAGCTCTGCTTCCAGTGTTTTCTTCATTGTCTGTGTCTCCAAACCATCCATCATCTCTGCTCTCACCACTGTCTCCTCCATCTTTCCTTTCCTTCTGGCTGATGTTCTTCTATCTCATTGAACCCCTGACACTTTTCTCCACCCATTCCAACCTGCTGGAACCCGTTTCTTCACCTCTTCTCCACACTCTCCACTGCACTGGACTGTTGACCTTAGGTACTTAAACTCCTCCAACTTCTTGATCTCCACTCCCTGCAGCCTCACCGTTCCACCCGGGTTCCTCTCATTCACACTCATATATTCTGTCTTGCTGCGACTAACCTTCGTTCCTCTCCTTTCCAGAGCAAATCTCCACCTCTCTAGATGTTCCTCCAGCTGTTCCCTGCTCTCACAACAGATCACAATTTCATCTGCAAACATCATGGACCATGGAGTCTTACCTGCCTGTCCATCACCACTGCAAACAAGAAGGAGCTCAGAGGAGATCCCTGATGAAGTCCAACCTCCACCTTGAGCTTCTATGTTACACCTGCAGCACACCTCACCACTGTCTCACAGCGGGCATACATGTCCTGCACCAGTCTAACATTCTTCTCTGCCACTCCAGACTTCCTCATACGTTCCAAAGTTCCTATCTCTGCACCCACTTGTATGCTTCTTCTAGGTCTACAAAGGCCCATTGCAGCTCCCTCTGACCTTCTCTGAACTTCTCCACCAGCATCCTCTAAGCAAACATTGCATCTTTGCTACTCTTTCAATCAACAACCATCATCTTGCTTCTTAGAAGATCCAGGTGTCTTCTGATGGAGAGGCTTCAGGGGGTTTCCATCAGACCAGGAGGACCACGCACAGCTTCTGCATCAGAAGACACCTGGATCCGCACTCTCACCTTCTCTGTGGGCGTGATCAGGTAGATGGCCTCCAGGCTGGGGAGGGGCTCTCGCCGCTTGTTGATGTCCTCCACGACTGCACACACACACACACACACACACACACACACACACACACACACACAGTAGGGACAAGGTTAGAAGAAGGCGTGGCCTCCTGGAGGAGGTACGAGGGGGGCAGGTCTTACTGGTGATGCCTTCAGTCATGATGTCCGTCATCTTGCAGCAGGAGGACAACATCCTCATGCTGAGCTGGTCCACGATTAGGGCCTGGACACACACACACACACACACACACACACACACACTTGAGATGTCTGGATTTCATAGCAATGTGAACATCTGGGAAATGTGTGTGTGTGTGTGTGTGTGTTACCTTCCACTCCCCCTTCTTCTTCACCTTCTTGATCACATCGTTCATGATCTCTGAAAGGGAACGAAGGGTGTGTGTGAGTGAGGAGGCCACGGTTCCCACGGAGGAGAACGTGCAGAACATCTGCTCTGCTCCCGGGGAAACATCAAGAGCGATCAGGAATCGACGAACGAATCAGCGCGATCTCATCAATCCAATCGAATCAATCCAATTGAATCAATCCTATCTCATCAATCCAATCGAATCAATCCTATCGAATCAATCCTATCGAATCAACCCGATTGATGAAACCACATCGAATCAGCCCAATTGAATCAAACTAATCAAAGCAACACGATTGATTCAACATGATCTAATCAGCTCAATCAAATCAGTTCAATCAAATCAGTTCAATCGAATCAGTTCAATCGAAACAACCAGATGGAATAAGCCCAAATGAATCAGTTCAATTCAAACAACCCAATTGATTCAACCTGATCGAAGCAGTTCAATCAATTCAGCTCATTCAAATTAACCGGATCAAATTAGCCCAATTGAATCAATCCGTTCGAATCTGCCTAAATGAATCAGTTCAATCGAATCAGTCAGATCAAATCAGCCCACTTGAATCAAACTAATCAAATCAAATCAAAGCAATCGATTCAACCTGATCAAATCAATTCATTCAAATCAACCCGATGGAATCAGTTGAATTGAACGGGCCGGATGGAATCAGCCCGATCACTGGTTCCAGCATCTGCTCGCTGGGAGAAGATAACATGATCAACATGAGCTGAACCCTTCATCCATGGACACACACACACACACACACACACACACACACACACACACACACACACACACACACACACACAAGTGGATTAGGACAGATTACTGGGGGATTTTCATGAAAGCTGATGTTCAGATGACAGCCTGAGATCAGACCTGGGACCTTCAGCCAGACGTCTGGTCTTTGGAGTGATTGACTGCTGACTGACATCTTCTCCTGCCTGGGTTCTTCTCCAGGTTCTCCTGCCTGGGGTCTCTCCAGGTTCTCCTTCCTGGGTTCTTCTCCATGTTCTCCTTCCTGGGTTCTTCTCCATGTTCTCCTTCCTGGGTTCTTCTCCAGGTTCCCCTGCCTTTGGTTCTTCTCCTTTGTCCACAGTCATTAGGTTCCTTTTAGCGTCTGATGGCTGGATGATTGACAGCTGATCTGTCCAGGTTAAGCCCCGCCCCTGTCCCCTGTGACAGCTGTGATTGGCTCCGCCCTCTTGTCCAAAGTGTCAATCAACTTGTTCATTCTAAAGTCAGCAGATGAAGGTCTGGATCTTCTGACGTCCTCCTGGGAGCAGAACCCTGTCCAGGTTCCTCCAAACGCGGCCTCCCGGCAGGCGGACGGACCCCACCTGACCTCCTGAGGACCACGTGAGGGCCAGAGCAGAACCGGGGCAGAAGCGAAGGTCGGCCCTCGGTTCCTGAAGAGCTTGGGGTCACAGGATGAGGACCAGAGGAACCAGAGGAACCAGAGAGGCGGAGGGGAAATCCTCCCCGTTGTCCTCTTCTTCCTCCAGGCTTCCTCCACCGCCCGACCTTCCCCTGATAACAGGCTGCAGGAACCATCTGCTCCCCGAAGCTGGACCTCCGAAGAACCTCCTCCTCCGAACAAAAAGAGCAGAGCCTCGGTTTCAGACGGAGACTGGATCTGCTGCTGGAGGAACCACAGGGTTCTCCGCCCCGAACCCTCAGAGAGTGGGACCTTCAGCATTCAATGTTCCGCCTCAGAAGGAAGGTTCCGCGCTGAAGAACCTCCAGGCGTTCCTGCAGGTTCTCCAAGAAGCCGGAGAACCTCCGGAACCTGATGTTCTCCTCCGTCTGTCCTGGGCAGCAGATCACGTGAGCGAGGAGAAGCAGGAAACAAACACAGCAACACACGGGTCACTTCCTGTCTGACAGGAAGTGACCCGCTGAACAAACATGAGCAGCTGAGTCAACACACACACACACACACACACACACACACACAAACACACACACACACACACACACACACACACACACACACACACACACACACACACACACACACACACACAAACACAAAGATACACACACATGCACATTCACACACGCACACACACATATACACACACACATAAACACACACACACACACAAACACAAAGATACACACACATGCACATTCACACACGCACACACATACACATATTCAAGCACACGCAAACACACACACATAGATACACACACACACACCCTCGCACGCACAGGGACACACACACACACACACATTCAAGCACACGCAAACACACACACATAGATACACACCCTCACCCTCGCACGCACACGGACACACACACATTCACACACACGCACACACATTCACCACACGTAAACACACACACACACACGCACACACACAAACTGAC
>CAAKHD010005576.1:5031-16696 GCA_901007705.1 Fistularia tabacaria
GGTTGGTGTGCGGGGGGCTGGGGGGGGGGGGGGGGGTGGGGTTGGGGGGGGGGGGGGGGGGGGGGGGGGGGGGGGGCAAAACCAGACCACTCTGAGGAGGAAGTCCTGCAGAGGCTCGACAGAAGCGCAGCGACAGGGTGATGGAGGTTCCTGTCCTGGAGACGTGAACACTGGATGTCGAGTTTAAAAAGTGGAGTTTGCAGCCGGAGGGAAAGCGGGAGAGACGGCGGTGAGAGAAGATCCTGGTGTCTGGTTTGGAGACGCTGAGGAGAAGACCGGAGGCAGAGCTGGAGGAGGCAGCAGAGGTGAAGACGCGGAGGTTCATCTCTGGGCGTGAGGAGGATGGAGAAGATCGGGGAGGAGTCCAGCTCAGGGACGCCACGTGTTCTGGAGATAGAGGGAGAGGGTTTGGACCCGGACAGAGGAGGGATGGGGAAGATCTGGGTAGGAGGACGCTGAGGTTGGAGGTTTCTGGGATGGAGGGAGGCAGGAAGTTGGTGAAGATGCAAAGGAGAGGGTTAGATGGAAGCAGATGATTAGCTTTGGAGACCCCTGAAGGGAGAAGAATTGCGTGTCGGATACACAAAAGCCACCTCCAGCCATCGCTCACGATTATTAACGTGTTTATCAATGCAGTATTGGAGCAGAATGGCGGGAGCGCCGTGCGGGCCCCTCCGCGGTGGGGCGCTTCGGTTCACGGGTTGGAGGCAAACGGGTCGAAGCGCTCAGAGGCGTCAGGGGTTTGACGGGACTCGGCGTGATGCAAAGAGCGCCGCGGAAACAGGGCGTCACGCTTTTTATTCCGCGCCCCGGTGATTTGTTTCGACAGAATTAAACAGCGGCGTTTTAAATTTGGGAGAAAAAAAAAAAAAGAACAGCCCCGGGGGCCGAACGGGGCGGCCCCTCGGCCCCCCCGGCCCACAAACCGCCTGCCACTTCCACTGACGCCGCTGACGCCGGATGTGAGAGACGCGGCAGCCGGTCACTTAACAAGCGCCTTGTGAAGATTTTTGCCATTAAAATGCGTCACGTGGTGAATGTAAATAAAAAAAGAACCTTCGGAGAAAAGCTGGAAAATAATGATGTTTTTTTTTTTTTTTTTTTCCCCCCCACGAGTAAACGGAGGAGGGGGAGATGAAATCACTGCAGAGAGAAACGCAGCCATTTCAAACTCCGTGTTCTCTGCTTTGTCTTCGTCTGTTAGCGACGACGCACCGAAGTGATGGATAACTCATCGATGAACAAAATCATGTACGGCGATCGGTTTGTCTGGGCTGCTCCATTCACCAGCCAATCACCCGCCTCCATCTAACCCATAGCGAAGCAGCTACCTCCATCTCACCCTCCAACATCTCCTTCTCTGCTGCCTCCTGTCTTCTCCTCGGTGTCTCCAAAGCAGACATCGCGGCCGCTCTCTCTCTCCTCCGTCTTCTTCACCTGATGCTTTTAACGCCTTTATTTCACATGACCGACGTTGTCGTGTCCGATGCTGGTTTGTGAAGATAATGTCCATCCGGGCTCAGCGGAAGTGACCCTCCGCGGCTGACGGACCCCCTCCCCGGTCCCACCTCAGTGATCTCGGAAAACGTGGGCAAAAGGACGTTGTTGTATCCCATCTGCTACCGATGAAGAACGTTACCAACGCCCCAAAGCACAAACAGCCGGCCTACAAACAGAGTTCTCCATTAAATCAGAGTCACGCTCTTTCCGCGTTGTAGCGTTGTAGCGTAGCGGTAGTCATGCGCGCTACTCCGTGTGGTTTACATCGTTCATTGTTGTGTTTTTCCTGTTCTAACGCTTTTTTGGCGCTTCAGTTCCGTAAGCTAGCCCTCTGTACGGTACCCGAAAAAGTTAGCCGCGCTAGGGATAGTGGTGTCGGGAAGAAGTCGATCCGAGGAAGGAAATAATAGCAGATCTCGCCAAGCTCTGCGACACGGCGAAGTCGACCGTCCGCACGATCCTAAAGAGCAAAGATGAGCTAAAGACGGGTGATGAGGCTAAAGGGGCGGCTACGTTAGCGAAGCAAAGGTCTCAAGTAGAAGGAGCGTTAGCGAGGGTCTCGTATGCGAGAAGGCTTTACTTTTGCTGATTTAGTGAAGGAAAGGTCGCGTTGGCAAGAAGAGAAAGAACAGCAGAAACAGTAATAATTAAGATTACCTCTTATTTTTTATATGTTTGCCACAAATGAAACCATAAAAAAGTTTCCAGAGAGTGCGGTGTGAGCGGATCAATGGGATTTACACGGATTCCTCCGGGAAACAATGATTCGCATCGCAAACATTTCGAACGGAGTCAAAAGACGAATCGAATTCGTAAGCCGAGGTTGTGCCGATTCCACAGAGGGCGGAGTTTTACCCCGTGTCGTCAGCCGCACGGGGCCCGAAATATGAATTCCCCGATCGAAAATGAAAGGTTCTCGTTTTTTCTGTTGTTTTTGTTTTTTTCCCCCCGTAAACATTTTTCCTTGTAATTTGCCGTCGCGAAGGATCCTCCGTATGATGGCAGTCACTGCAGGTCATTAGCAAAGCCAATTCCGGCAAAGCCGCGAGCACATCCTACCTCGGCGGCTGTCAGCATTTCATCTCATTAACCCCCCCCTTCCCCTCCTTCCCGCCCTCCGCTCAGCACGATGGACAGCATCTGGCCCTTTTTTTTTTTTTTTTTGTGTGTGTTTGGCCGGTTTGATGAGTCCATCTTTGAACCCACTCGCTGGCTGTAGCCCGGTTTAAAAATAGCTTAGGGAATGATTAGGAAATACACAACGGGCGACACTGATGGAGAGGAAAGCGGCGGCGGCGGCGGCGGCGGGCGTGACGGGCGTGACGAGCGTGTCTCGCGCTCAATATTCACGTGATTAACGCCACGCGTTCAGGCAAAGGCTATTAAATTGTGACCTGGCTCTTCCTTTATTACCTCTTCTCCATCACAGACGTTGGAACCGGAAATTGATGCATCTCGGCGGGAGCGTCGCGTTCACCCCGCGGCGTCGGGGTCGGGGTCGTGATAATTCAGAACAGGTGCAGCCGTGGGAAAAAAAAAAAAATGGCACACACTAATGAGGCGGACGCGTCGGAACCGGGTCCAAACCCCGAGCCGGGACTTCAGAGCGGCACGAATGGAGCCGTCCGTCCACATTTGATTTGCCAATTTATGCGCGGGTTCGGACCGGAGACGTCCCGGAGTCGGAGTCTGCGCAAAGTTCCGCTAACGTGCGGGAATGAATTTTAGATGACGTCTCTATTTCATCACGATCATCCCCTCGAAGTGAAGAGCTGTCAAACCTGTAATTGCGAGCGGCTGCAGTCAAAGTCGGAGGCGTTTTTTTTTTCCCTTTTCCCCACAAGTAAGATGATTGTAAAATCCCGTTTCATCAGCACTTTAAAATGTTTTTCTTTTATCCGAAGCGGGAGATTGATTTCCAGAGGTAAAAGGCGTGAAAAGTGCTGGTCGGAAAAAAAAAAAAAAAAACACACCTTTCTTCTTTTGTTCTTTTGATGGTGCCGTGCAGGAAGGGAAGGGGCTGCTGGGGGCAGCGGATGAGTTTTGCACCGGATGATTATACCCCTGTGTGGCTTGCCGCCGCCGAGCACAGGGGAGATTTGGATGTGTGTCGTCCCGGGCTTTCCGCCAAGACGCACCGTTGATAGGTTCGATTTAAAATCTCAGATGATGGGCATGTGGATCTGCAGATTCCCCGAATTGCCGTGTGTGGAAGCGGAATGGATTTGTCTGAGGAGAAATGGGAGATTAGTATTCATTGAGCAGTGACGGGGACTCCTTGCTCCTTTTCTCCTGTTGCTCCGCCGTCTCGGCAGATGGAAAGGCGGGGGTTGGATGGGGGGGGTTGGCGATGCGGCCGGATTAATGCCGGCGTCTGCCCGGCCTCGCAGGTTGTGCGAGTCTAATGACGGCTCCTCAGGTAAATCCCCGAGGCAGACCCCGCGACACAGGTCGTCGCTTATTCGAGGCTAAAAAAAAAAAGCGCATCGTCGACCGGGAATGATTCGATCCACAATAAAATGTGACGAAAATGTCCGATTCTTCCCGTTTCGACGCCGTATCTCCAGCGTCCGGATGGGTGTTAAATCTACTTTGGCGCTCAGGTGGGCGTGGATGTTTGCAGCCGGACGAGAGCTTGCGGCTTCGGTGACGGAATTCGGCCATGTGGAGAACGTGGTGGTGTGGAGGATCCTGCGTTTTTACGCTTCAGGCTGCAGGAGGCGGCTCTCGCTCTGCTGAAGTCACAGCCTGGTATCCGAGGGAAGGTTCGTGCTCCTGGTTCGCCGTGTTTTGCATCCATTATGCAGTTTATCTGCAAGTTATTTCACCGGAGAAACACCGTTGAGACTCCTTTTCTGGGTGGAGCCTCCCATGTTCTCTGTGTCTGCGTGGGGTTCCTCAGGGTTCTCCGGGTTCCTCCCACCGTCCAAAAGCACGCGAGAGCTTCGCTAAGTTTTCCAGACATGGGGCCGTGTCTTCCTTGCCAGATGCCTCGGAGGCTCTCCCAACCAAGCCTCTGGATTTTACTTGACTGTCGTTGCTCATCCAGTCATGCGGGTTTTTTTTTTTTTTTTCCTGAAACAGCCATTCTTTTTATTGCTTTAGAAAGGTGGTTTTCTTCCCCTCGAGTGAACGGCGCATCAATCCGGTCCGTGGATCAAATTCTCACTCCGTCGGGCCCTTCTGTTTGGGAAGGCGATTGCCTTTGGAATTAATAGCCTGCGGGTGTTGACGCTCAAAACAGGCACGACGTACCGACTCCTTCAAAGGGCCGAAGAGTATTTTATAATCTCAATTATCTGTCAAATGCAGGAATAATTGGCTCTCTGGAATGCCTAGGATTTGGAGCCAAGCTGAGTAATGACCTTACCATCACTTCAAGTGAATCTCCTCTCCGGAGGCCCGTCTAGGTGCCATTAATATAACCGGGATGACCGATAAGAGAAAATTCCCCTCAGCATCATCACTAATATTTCCAGCTCTCTGAAATGACCTCACGCCTGTCCCGGCGGAATTCCAATTACTCGGCGCTGCAGAGAGAGAGAGATGTCTTCGGTTAGCGAGGGAAGGAAACAGGCCACTCGCAATTTCCCCCCGACCAACTTTTCCCCGCAGAAAATGCGATCAAAACTCACAAATCACAGCGAGGCTGCGCGGCACACTTCCACTACGAAGCGTGTCGAAAAAAAAAGGATCCTGTTTTTTTATGCATGGAACTACATTAAAGTGCAACCGTTTCATTGGTTATTCATCCTGAGCTGCGGCCGAATTTGTCGTGTTCAAAAACAGAAAAAAACATTACCTTACGAGCGGAGGAAATAAAAAGTCTGCTTCCGTTTGAGAACCGGCCGTCGACGGTCCTTAAACCCTCAGGCCTGAGACATCAGATTCACCCCTCCATCCACCCTGAAGGGGAAGCAGAGGTCAACGCAGGGCGTCGTGTTATAAACACCCCAGGATGCAATGCTAATTTGAAACAGTTCAAGCTAACAGCGTCCGACTGATCAGCCGTAACCAAAGCCTCCTTTCGAGCTCGGGTTCGGGCTGAGTGACAGCGTCAAAGATCTGTCACCGGAGGTTTGAAGATAAAGGGATGTCCACCCCGCTGCAATACAATGTTTTCAAGCATTTCTTCCAGCTTTCCTCATTATTAGCATAGACATAGAGAGGCTGACAGACGGTCAGAAGGTAGCAGCTCCACCAACGCAGAGGTTGAGAGCGTTTTACTCCCGTTGTTGTTTGTGTTTGTGGATTATTGGACCGATCAGTTAAGCATTTAGCAAATCTCGATTAGGCTACGAGTTCCCAAGTCCTGTCGTCCAGTTGTTGTTTAGCTCCTCGTCAGTAACCTCTGCTCCGTGCTACTACAGTGCATCTGTATGCAGATGACGCCGTGATTTACTGCCACGGAGCAACTCTCGTTCAGGCCATCGAATCCCTGCGGAAAGCCTTTGTCTTTGTCCAGCACACGTGACTCCGCCTAAATCTGGTTCTCCATGCAGACGAGACTGAGCTTGTGTTGTTTTGCGATTCCAGGAAGTGGCCACAAATGACACCCTCTGCATCTAATCCTGAGGGAAACCACACAGAGGTGGTTGACATGGACGAATACCTGGGAGTCTGGATTTGACCTTTGAAATATCTTGTGTTTCTGCTTTTCTGCAAAACTGCGACTCCTCTGTCTGTGTCGGATGATGGAGATCTGCTGTGTATGAAGGCTTCCGCTAGATGTCTTCCAATGGTCGACACTGTTCACCTGCTGCCCATCCCATTCTGAGTCGTACTCTCTGGCCCGTACTTCCATTTATAAGGAAGTACTCGGATTACTGCCTACCTACATTTGTACCTTTGCTGCAAAGAGCAGTGCTGATTCCGTCCTCTTTCCCTTCACCGGATCATGTGGTGCTTTCCGTTCCATGTGTGCGAACGCCGTTGTGCGCCTTCTGCGTGGAATATGCTACCGAAAGACTGGAAAAGACTGGAAGCTACTGGAGTTTGTTTTGTTGAGCGTTTTAAAATCAAAATTGAACCAATTCCTTCGTCAGCTTGTAATTTATACCTCCTTCATTTATGGTCCTTTGTGTCATTTTGGAAATGCGTCTTGTATTAGTCGCATCCTCCCTCGGCCAGGAGTCCCTCGAAAAATGGGTCGATAATCCCAATGGGGTCTTGCCTGGTTAGCTAAAGGTCAAATCAATTTGCTCCTGAGTAAATCCAGGTTCTCATTGTCCCTCCCTTGTGCGACCTCTCCGCCCACATGCACACCTGCCACACCTCATCACTCCCAATCGCCTCTCCATCCTTTTAAAGAGCGAATGCACGACAGTAAGTGAAGTTACGCTTACAGATTAGTGCTAGTAGAAATCTTCCGTTGGAAGCCGGAAGACAGATGTTTGATGGACTGTGAAAGAAGTTGAATTAATGCAGGTTTTGACCCTTAAGAGCTTGCTGTTTCTTCCCAGCATGCAGGCACAGCCGTGAAGATTTTCACACGTAGCCTCCCGACTCACTACCGCCTCTATAGAATCGTTCCGCAACCCGTGTTCTGCTCCAAATGTTTGTGCGGCTGAGGCTGTATTCAGGTTAAATGGGTTAGACTCCTTAAAGCCACCTCCTCCTCCTTTTCTCTGTGGGCTCATAATGGTGTTTTTCATGCTGGGGTAGTGCTCTCCCTGCAGGCCAGCCTGACTTTCTATGGGGGCTTCGGCGGGCTGCTCGGTGGCCTGGGGTAGCTGAAGCAGCGGCAGGCTGACACATATTCACTCCGTCTTGACATCTATTTTTTGATTCTCCGGCTTCCTCCTTCCTGAGGCTCGCCCACAAAAGCTCTTCCATGCGAGCTAAATACCTTTTTCAAACCACAGGTGGTTTTATGCGTGGCTTAGGACGGCCTTGTGAAGCCCGCAGATGATGCATCTCGTAGCCGAGGTCGACCATCGCGGCTAATTACGCCGCTGCAGCCGGCTTAACGAAGCTCCTGGAGGTGGCATTCACAACTGCTGGGAAATCTGAGTGCTCTCTCATGTCCCTCCGTGGTGTGACACCAAAATAGAAGAGATTTCAGTAATGAGCCGAGAGACTCGATAAATTCTTTCCGCCATCGGAGCACAGCCGGCCACCGTCTCGTTAAGCTATTTAAGGCTATTTTTCAGCAACCGCCGGTCCCAAACCCTCTCCAAAGGGTTATCGATCGCGCCTCCTTTGTGGGGATGAGCGTACGGCGGCGCAACCAGTGCACGCTTGCCATCCGCTGTCTCTTCACCCGCTCATTCTGCACAGAAATGTAATCATAAAATCTTTACCGCCGGTCGGGCTCGGACTCCCGAGGCGGAGGCAGTGGATGAGCTGATAACCCCGGCATGGGAAACGTGTCACTCATGTGATGTCACCGTCCTGTCCTAATCAAGCTGCAGAAGGTCAGCACGGAGGCGTCATCCTGAACGACGTATGACCCCTTCGCCTCGATTCGCTCAGTCGGGCTTGGCGTTCGAATCCCGTCTCCGCTAAAGCAGCACAAAAGGGTTTTTTCTCCGTAAGCAGGTGGTAAACGGTAAGAATTAAATTAACAAGAAAACCCACCGAACTGTCTTACAACCCCTGTTTGCTGCGCCTGCTGCATATTTCATGTTGACGGACGGAGATGGTGAAACAGTTCGATAATCCTGGCAGAGGACTTATTGATAAAAATGAACACTTTCTGGCAAAATGTGATGTTTTTTTACCGTTTCATTTGGATAAGATTGCTGATGTCGACAAAGCTAAGCTTGTTGTATGTTCCTTGTTTCCCTGTTCCTTCACATTGGAGTTTGTTGTGTTTTATTTTTTATAATTCGGTAAATAAAGAGCCCCCCAAAAAATTCATTTCTCTGCTTTTCCCCGGCTTCATCTCCATAATTTCCATCCTCCTGGTGTCTCTGGAAGGATGAGTGAAGCTGCCCAACATCTCTGCTCTCTTTGCGCGATTGGACGTATGCGAAGTACTTGATTACCTTCGCCCTCTCAACCCGATGGCTCCGAGGGGACGAACCCCGGACACGATAATAAACCTTTAGATGCACGCCAGAACTCAAAAATTTGCGCGGTGCGGTTGCAGCTCCGCCCCTGTGCTCCTCAGGCGCCGCCAACGGTGCCACTCGGGTGCCGCTCGCTAACGGTACATGAAGGGCTCGACCTCTCCGGTCAGGGGATGCAAGGGAGTCTTCTCCACCGCACCTGCTCAGCTCAGGTAGACTCGCCGTCGACCGGCCACCTGGTTGTCTCGCCGCGGGGCGAGAAACAAATTGCGGGTTCAGGAACGACGAGCCAGCTGCAGCCTCCGTGTGATGTTTGGAAAAGCCCGTCTGATGGACGGTTATGTGTCACAGGTGTCTGGATAATGACAGTTATCGCCTCTGCCCCCCCCCCCACCCCACCCCACCCCCGAGGACATCTGATGTCAGGAGAACAAATGGAAAAAGAGAGAAGTTTGTTGAAATAGATTCACAAGCAACAAGCAAGAACAGGGAACATAGGATCACTGTTTCTGGCTTCTTTCCCCTGAATTTTCGACTATTTCGGTCTCAACTGGCGTTTGTTGTGGTTCGGCATATCTATTATTACAATCAAACTAAATGTACGGTTCCAGAGACAAAAACAATCAAAGGGGTCTCTTTCTGTGAGCGGAACATCGGTGTCATTTCACACAAATGTGTCTCACGGCAGCTTTGACGAAGGTAAAGTAGTTTTTGGGAGTGTTAAAAAGCGGATTAGCGATTATTAAATAACATTTGGCCTTCTATGCTTTGTGAATCAGTGTCACAGAGTGGCAGCCGTGCATCGAGTTACATATCATTCTATTCACTTCACTAGAATGAGTGTTTCATCCCGCCGTCATGGGTGGGAGTGGGAGCGGAGCCGCTCATGTCTATTTCAGGCCCAAAGGTTGGTAGGTTCTCTAAATTGATCTGGCAAACGCGGCTGCCTTGAAGAAACCTGCTCTGACCTGATAAGCCCAGTAACCATGGCGCCTGCACCAGCAAAGCAGAGACATCAAATACGCTCGTCTTCAGACGGGAAAGCACAGTCATAAACTTTTCCCAGGTATGGAGTCCCCTCCTGAAATATGGAAATCATCGAGAAGCTGGAGAGGCAAAAAAAAAAAAAAAAAAGAAGGACGGCGCGATGGGTCTTTTATCAAAAATCAAATGTCCTCTGTACACAACATGCAGGGTGTCTGATGAGGCTCGACATCCCTGAAACATCCTTCTGTCCAGCGCTTGTTCTTTGATATTGGAGAATAAAAGCGTCCACGGGGGGACGGGCGGAGACTCGGAGGCCGAGATGCTTCACGCGTGCATGAACGGCTCGCTCGCGGAGACACTGAGCAAAACCAATTAGCTCGTTGGTCTTTAAAACCTGAAAGTGGCGGCTGTGTACTATTGCGTCAGGTTTCATTTAGCGTTGCTGCTAATTCGCCAGATATTCCGCACGCCACGTTTTTCATCGTGCTTCCATGAAGAGGAGACGGAGACGACTCATCGGTTTGGTTTGGTTTTTTTCCTGAAACCGCCCGGTGGAGGGATCGCGGTTTTAGCCCCTCTGCTCTCGAAAAGCCCCCCGAGGGCCGAGCGTTCGCCGCTTTACTTTTACCGTCAACCACAACATGGAACCGAAGGAGTTCCGCGGTGATTAATATCGCTTTCGCGAGTCCATAAGAAAACATTTAATCCCTAATTGCGACGAGCAGATTTTAGATGAATTTGAATTTCGCCCTGCAGCAAAAAAAAAAAAAAAAACAAAAACAAATATTTCCCCCCCTTTTTTTTTGTGGGATTAAAATCTGAATATCCATTATTCATCTGTTCTGCGTCACACTGGAGATAATGACCCAGAGGAAGATCAAAATACGGACATGCTGGGGTAACGGCGAAATCCCGTCGTTTGGGACGGCTGTCGCGCATTTGATCTTCTAATCGGGAAAATTGTCCGCCTTTGCTGATTTGAAATGAGAAAATTAATGCAACTGCTTCAGCTGCAGAAAGGGAGCCGCAGCGCTAAGCAACGCTCGTCTGCAACACCAGAGGAGGGCTGGATATTGAGGTCACATCAAGAAAGTTCCCCATCACAAGTCAGAGGAATTAATCATTTTACGATGAAGTCGAGTGTAAATGTCGAAAAAAAACGCCGAAAAATAGGCTTTCCTGTTTCCCAGGTGTCTCGGCGTTAACGGGCGTTCAGTTCCCTCTGAACCTCCGAATGTTGCTCTCCCGGCATCCACGTCGGAACCATGTGCAAAGTGCACGATTAATTCAGCAGCTCCCGCATTATCCACGGCGCAGAACAACTCTCCTCTTTTGTCGTCACGTTGCTGCTCAGCCGCGTGGACCGCTCGCTCGCAGATCGAGGTTCCTCGGCGTTCCGTGAAGCAACGAAGCCGCGGTCTCTTTTGTTTCGGAAATACGCTGCACAATATCAGATCAGCACGGGGCGTCCTTAAATATCGGTCGGCTTACATTAGGGCTCGTTTGTTCGGGGCACATTTTAAAAACGGGACCGGCCCCATTTTGGAAAAAAAAAAAAGCGAATATCAGCGGTCACGCCATTTAAATGGCATCAAACCGCTTTCTTGCATGGGTAACCCCAGTTGTGCTGATTGTATTAGAACTGCGCCTGGTAATTATTTTGCTCAGGTAATGCTTGATGCTCAGAGGAGCGCGGCTGTGCAATCCCGAGTTACATTCACTCCTTCACCATCTATCCCGACATCCTACTCCTGCAGTCACCGGTCGGTTAAGATAGGTTCGTACTTTATTGATCCCCATGGGGGCTATTTGATCGTCACAGCAGCGCCACAATAACAATATCAATGAATATGGATATAGATATTGATAAATATAAATATAAATAGCAGAGACAATTGAAAGGTCAATGACAACAGCGAGGATAAGAATAGGCGGGGGTTCAATCACCGGGCCTCATGAAGGGCCATTCAGCCGTTCACTCTTTCACAAATCTGGACATTCAGTGTCTCCGGTGAACCTCCTGCATTTGTTTGGACCGCGGGAGGAACCTGGAGGACCAGAACGTGGTGACCAGAAAGCCCCCCCCCCCCCCCCGGGACCCAAGAGGGGCCCTTTCCGGGGAAAACCGGGGCCCCCGGCCCCCCCTCCCCACCGGGGGGAAAGGA
>CAAKHD010005576.1:16944-29411 GCA_901007705.1 Fistularia tabacaria
GGGAGGGCGAAAGGGCGGGGGCGCCGACACCCCCCCCCCCCCCCCCCCCCCCCGTGGGAATCCAAGCAGGGACCTTTCCGGAGTAAATCGGAGCCACCGGCCTCTCCTTCCAATGCGGTGGTAAAGTATAACGTTTATGACGCACGTCGGCGTCACACTCGGCTGCGTCCGGCGGCTGGGATGGCCGCGGAGGTGCTGGCGAGCGCCGCCCAGCCCGTGGACGGAGATGACTCCCAGCGAGAGGCTCCGTTCATGCCGCACTGGCGCGGCCCCGTGTCATACGTGAACGCGTGAACCGCTGTTGCACATTTGGAAAGAACAGTTACGGAGCAGAGATGATGAGTTGTTTACTCCGCCTCTGTGAACTATGCGGTGAAATATTACCTGCGAGGTCAAAGCTCTTCGCCGACAAGGCTGTGGAAAATGTGCCAAACGTGACGGATTGAATTGTGAGGAAAAGCATGTGTGTTTGAAGATGGGAGAAGATGGAGACACCGCACAGAAAGCGATCCAACCAGGGACCTTCTTGCTGTGAGGTGGAGGCGCGAACCCCTGCTCCGCCCTGCCACTTCCATTCATTTGAAAATAAATCGATGATATTATTTGAGAAGGTGAGGGGAGAAGACTCGGGTAGCCTCGTGACTTCAGCTTTGGACTCGGTGCACACGGGAGGTGACTTCTCCTTTCCCCCTGGAAGAGCCCGTCTTCCTGACGTCAGGGTCGACACACCGCCCATGGAACGGAGGTGGACCCAACGGCATGTGTTTGGAAGCACAAACCTCATCGCGTCCATTTTGGCTGCATGCGCTCGTTTGCTCCAGGAGATCATGTCTGAACTCTAGATACACGAAGAGATCCACGTTTCTGCGAAAGATACGCGTCTCCACGGCCTCCCGAGTCAAAGAACAGCGGTCATGTTATGATTTTGTCTTGTGTACGACTTTTGTTTGCGCCGTCCCCCTCCCTGCCAAAGCCAGCTTGGGCTGATAATAAGATTAGAGCGTAGAGAGGCGGCTTAGCGACCTGGCCAAAGGAAGAGTCATCATTTATCTCCAAGGCTGCAGCACGGAGACCTTCCTGGGGAAAGGAGCGTGGGATCAGGGAGCGGCCATACGGTTGCGGAGGTCAAAGGGCAGCACGAGCCGTCCATCCGCCGCCCTGGATGGTCAAAAAAAACAAAACAAAAACCCCGGCGTTCCAGGTTCTCCCCGCGTTTGGCATTAATGCCTCCCGGCACACGGAGAAGAGTAACGTGACAATATGGACCAGGAGTAAATTAACAGCGTTGTTTTTCTCTCCACACGAGCTTTTTGTTTACCTGCTCACTTCCCCGTCGATACCAGCCTCCCCCTCCGTAAACATCATGTCTCCATTAGTGGCTCCGTCCATCTGAACCAATCAATGTGTTGAACTGTGGCAGAATTAAAGGCTTAACCCCTTTGCTGCTAACTGTCTCTTAAGGTCTTAGCAGAACAGGGGATTTAGAGAACGCGGTCTAATACCTATTGTGACATACAGAACTACTGCTACCCCCAAGAACGGAGGGGAAGGGAATATATTTATTTATTGTTGAAGGCGTCGACTCAGATTTGACCGCAGGTGGGTCAGCCGTGGACATCTGCTGATGTTCCGGTGAGTCCGCACAGCGTCTTGCGGTGTTTTTTAGCGTGTGCCGTGTTTGCGTTGCCCTTTGGGGCAATGTCTGGTTGATATTCAACGCATTGGCTCTCAAAGCAGCTATTGGACACCAACGTCCACAAAAATTACCTCCTCTGAATGTCGCTTCGCACAATATTGGATTGCAATAAGCGTCTTTCCGACAGCGGCGTGCGTTTCAGTATCAAAAGGTCGTCGACATCTTGGATCCCTGTTAACCCCCGCGACGCAAGGGCTGTTTCCCCCCCCCCAAAAAATGCCGGTCGTCTTCTTGCTTTTACACCGGGAAACGCCGTGCATAATCGCCACAAACCAGATTTGCATTAGATCCCTGCTACCTTGAATCGGGCATTTGCTAATTTTACACATGCGACCAGCGTCCCATCTGGCCCGCAGATTAAACACCTCGTGCCATCAAAGCGCACAGATTTCTATCAACTTATTGGGGGGCGAAGAAAAGTAAAGTAGCCGAAGAGGATTACTCCGAAAACCAGAACAAATCGCTTTCATATGTCTTTGACCGTTACAAAGGGACAGCACATGGCGCGTCCCGGGGGGACCAACTGTTCTCCATCTAATCCCGACACCGAAGTGAGCGCTTTTACAAAAGCACAGTTTATCATGCATTCACGAGCGGACCCTCGAGAGCCTTAAAAGCCTTTCTTGCTTAATCTATCATGTCTGTCGTGTTCTGATGCGAGGGCCGTCAAATCCTTCCCTATTTGAAATAATCCATGTTGATGGTGGACCTCTCGTCGCTCTTAAATTACCGCAGCTCTTAGCTGGATCCGCGCAAGCATGCGGTGACTCTCCGTCTAATTTCCCCCATCGCTGCATGGACATCAACCACATTCCATCATTATAATTGACTATTTCTGAAACACCGCATGAGCGTAATTACCGTGCAAAATACACAATATATAGATTTTTCATCAACCGGTGTGTTTTCGCTCCGATGGCAGGGATGTAAAAAGTTTTTGTGTTTCAATTTAATTGAAATGACCGAGAGCCTCTTACCTCCGGCTCATGGGGGATGATGAGAATCACGTCCGGGGTCGGGACCGGCGGTCAGTGAGAAGGTCGCGTGGAGCCTCCGTGTTCCTCTCGCAGTCCTCGAGCAAGGTGGAGGTTCACTGGAGACCCTGAGGAGCAAAAAAATGATCATGGTTGCACCTGCGCTTTGTTTGTTGCACAACAAGCTGCACTCAAAGGATTTATCTGCACTTCCAACACTGTTCATTTTACATCTCTGCATATGTTTACATCCTCCACCATTTACAGCTTCTAACAGTATGTTTATCACTACCGTTGTTTATTATCTTCTTCTTCTCTTCCTTTGGGCTTTTCCCTGCAGGGGCCTCCATACATCTTCTCTTCGGTCCTTCATTTATTATCAAGACGTATCCAAATGCACTGCGGTCGGCAACGTGAGAATTTCATTGGACGGGGAAACACGTTTCCACACCCTTCTCGTGACAATATGCACTTTGAATCGTGAATCTTGGAAGGCGCGAACGGTCGCCCGCGGTTGAGTGTCGGGGGTGAAGCCCTCTCCCCGCCCGCCGCCCTGGCAGCAGGATAAGGCCGATGGATAACGAATGAACGAGCGGCGGTGGAGACGCGTACGTGTTATCTGCAGACGCAGGATGACTGCGCGTCCCATTAGCGACAGGAGTCGAGTGGCTGCTCTCTCCAGTCATCTGGATGTAACTTCCTGGGTGCAGCAGAGCGACCGCTGGCGCGTTCAACCGCTTTACCTTTGGAGCAGAAAGCAAAACGACCCAACAAGTCGGGATGTGTAGAATGAGTTTGGTGAGAACATCTGAGCGTGCAGCCCCGAGAATGTGCCAACCTCCTCGTTGCGATCGTCTGACTCGGTCACAGACGTGGTATTTTTAGTCGCGACGTGCCCCTCAAACGTCGTACTCCTCCTGACATTTGCAGGGTTTATGCTTCAATCCACAGCCTGTTCTTTTTTTTTTTTTTTTTTCCAAAAGGGTTTCAGGGATGGTGGGAGCCTCGGCTTGTTTACGAGGTTTGGGCGGGAGTGAAACGGGGACGAGGGACGAATCCCCGCGCGAGGTCGTGGATGGGACGGCAGATGTGTGTTTTGCTGCGTCCGACGATGCGTCTTCGCGCGGCTCCTAAAGTGTCGAACGTAAAAGAGCGAGCCGGGACGACTCTCTGCGCTGACCTTTGGAGCTGGCATTTGCGCCGGGGTCGTGATCGAACCCCGACGGCGACGCCGGGCTGCGCGTACGCCACCTTAGCCCGATCCTCACTGTCAGAAGGCTTCAGAATCACGACGGCATCTGTCACTGTGGATGGAGCCCGGCGACCTGCGGGAACCCCGACGTTCTTTTGGTCGGTGCTTTTCCTCAATCATCCCGCCAGCTGACTCTCCTTCAGGAGAACATTTAGTCGCGCTGTCGATTTTAGGTGTTCTGTCGTCCGTCTCACCTCAGCCGTTGCCGAGCGACCCAGTTCTCCCGGTCAGCTGAGCCGCCATCTCCTCGGATAACAGTTGCTATTCGGACGGTCTTCACACCGGTGACCTACTTCCGAGCAGGCCGGCTATCTCCTCTCCCACACTGTGACACCAGAGGAGGGGAGGAAGCGAGGTCCGCCATCGAGACTAATTTGAGGGCAATCTTCGGAGTACCTTCGGTTCAGGCCGCGATGGTCGGGTTTGAACTTTCCCCGATACGTCCTTTCGAACGCGGCCCGTCGCAGGAAACGGCGCGACCGGCCGCTTTCTAGTGCCTCTCCAGCTAATTCCAGGCAGCTGCCGTCAAGCCGGCCTTCTAATCTCCTGGTGTTTTGTTTGCTGCTGGCTCAGTGGCGTATAAAAATTGCCAAGCTGACCCAGAGATTTATATATATATATTCACATATATATATATATAGATATATATATATATATATATATATATATATATATATTTTATTTTATTTTTTTTCCTAGAGCATCATCACAGTTTGTCCGGGGATTAACAGCTGGATAATCTCCTCCTTTTCCATAAGGTGCTGGATTACAAAACAGTGAGTGAAAAGGTGAGCCCTCAGTCAACAGGGGCTCCGCTACCCTCGTGTCAAAAATTAGGCAATAACAAAGTCTACAGGTGATGAGGTTGATGCCGCTTGGATTCCTGGATCGCGGGAAACGTGGCAAGATCGACGCAAGCCGTTCCGGATGTCAACAAGTCTCACCCAAATGGCTGTAGATGGATGACTCGCCCCTCGAGGACGACCAGGAGGGGCAGGTCTTTCGTCTGTCGTCTGATACTTTCGGCCACGGCGTTTGTTTCGTGCCGCGCGAGGAATTGCCGCCCCGTCCGTGGGGAATTGTCCCGTTTGGACGGGCAGCGGCTGCAGAGAGGAGCTCGGAAGATTCCCGTTCCTACCCGGGAAAAGCTGTCAAAGGCGCCCTCGACCCGACCGGCCCCCCCGCCTCACCAGCGGCTGACACACATATTCAATAGAAACGCAGATAGAAGCTTACGTGTCCTCTGAACGGATTAATCCGGTGGTTTTTCTTTTTTCCTCGCCGTCATTCAGCTCCTCCGATGTGAATGTCGCAGCCCGCGGGGCCGCCGGGGCGCGGCCTCCCGCCGCATACGTAGCCCAGATATTGGTCACAGCGGCGGGTCGGAGCTTGAAAGCGGCCTGTCAGCGGGACCGGTTTCGACATCGACGCAAAAGCTGTCCTCGCCGGCTGGTGCAGATGAAATCTCACCTGGACCTTCACGAGACCCCTCGTGTACATCGCTGAGTAGCCGTGAGCGAGACAATAGTTCATCAGCACTGATCAATAATCAATCCTATGGGATACACGAACGGTTGCAAAGGCTACAGAAAGGAAACCTCGTCTCTAATCGACTTCTGCTGGTGTTCCACTGACTTCAGCTTTCAGCTTTCAGCTCCGCGCCTGCAAACATCCATCAAGGAGACGCTGACGTTCCCCTCGGCCGCCGGGTTGCTGCTGACCCTGCTCTTCGACCCGGAGGAGACACTTCCGCGCCGGGGGATCGATAACGCGGCACATTAGCACGTTAATGCACATCTGCCGAAGCACGGCCGCGCCGGCATTAGCCCGACAAATCCTCGTTCTTCATTCGCCCCGTTTCTACTCGGCTCTCGGTTTCGGCGACGCGGGACGGCGTCTGCGTCTCAGCTGCAACCGGCGGTTGTCGATCTAAATTATTCAGTGTTTAGAAAAGTTAGCGAAGTCTCCGAAAGACACGCGTGTATATAATAAGGTCACTTTTGAAAAACGGTTTCAGGGGAACGTTCGTCTTTGACGGAGCGACCCGGCCGTATCTCGCCGCCGCAGAGCGGGGATGAGGACCGGCAGGGCTCCGCTCTGACCGGCTCTGCCCTTCACTCTCCTGCATATCTTTTTTTTTTTTTTTTTTTTTTCAGGATTTAAATATTCACTTTGGGTTACGGTCTGAACTTTGCAGAGGATGTCCTCGGAGGAGAGCGCGCTCTTTGGCCATGACATCTCTTTTCTTTTTTCTTCCCCCGAGCGATCAAGGACTCTTCCCGCTCTCATACGTCGTATTGTAAAGATATAAGCGATGAGTTCCGGCCTCTGTGTCCTACATAACGTGGAATGACGTGCTATTATTAGGGTTTTTAAATATTGAATGGGCGCGCGTGAAGGAAGTGAGATGTAATTAATGAGTCGTCACCTGGTTCTTCTACTTATCTTCTAGCCGGTCGTATTCAGTGGTGTGTGTTTCACCCTGACCGGTGGCGTGGACACTTCCATCTGCGCGTGGCGTGCAGCTCAAAAACATGCTTTTGACTTGTTAATGCGTCCGGCTTCTTAACGCGGTTCAACCATCAGTCAACTGGCTTTGGACGCGGCGTGTATGGAAGCGGCCGTCCGCCCCGCGGCTCTCACACGTTGAACTCAAACGCCGTAAGCCTCATCCGGTAATTCCTCTCTGACGGGAGCTCAGTGGAAATCTGAAATCAGATCACTCAACTTCTTAATTGCGGCCGCGCAACATTAAAACCCCCGGCCGTCCCCGGGGCGGTGAAAGCGGCGGGGCGGTCGGCTCCTCGGCCGTCGCCTTTCGACCCCCTCGGCCCGTCAGCGCGGAGGAACACGCGACAGATCCGGGAGATGAAACGGCGCCCGCCTCGCCCCGCTAATGGGTTATAAATATCTCCTTCAGAGACCCGGGGCGGCGTGAGGGCGGCAGGACAGTTACGGCTGGTTGTGCTGCAACATCGCAGACCCATTTAAGCGCCCGGACGGCCTTTCCTTCGCCGCCGCCGGGTCCCTAGAGGAAGCGGGCGACGCGAGGTCTGGGACGGACAGCTGGGACGGAAAAAAAGGCCGGCGACCTCGGCGGGTGTCCGGATGTCACGTACGACTCGGCTCACACGTGGAGATGGAAACCTTCTCCCCGTCTTCCCGCTACAATAGAAGTCTTTGTTTTCCCCACATAAACACCTATATCCCTCGTGTGGGGTATTTGCATGTGATCAAAGCATCAGCCCCCCCCCACACACACACACACACACACCCCTCCTCCGCCCCCCCGCCCTCCTTCCCCCAAGAAAACCCTTTTTTTTTTTTTTTTTCCTCCCCCTTTCTCAAATTCTCCGTGTTTGCTCGTCTGGCGTTTCATGTTTCAACCAGCTCTGCGGGGCCCGGGCGTCGGAGCCGCGTCGAGAAATGCCAAGCACTCGGCTGTAAACACAGAAGCGCTCTTGTAAAACGCATAATCACGCATGTAATTACAAACAAGAGTTGAAGGACAAACGCAAAGTGTGTGACCTGCACAGTTGCAGACATCACATGTCCTCCTGGTGTGTGTGCGTGTGAGGGCCAGAACATACCAGAGGGTTGGAGACCCGATGGTGACCGTAAGGCTCTTTTAAAAGGTGCTAAAAAAAAAAAGGTCCTCCCGCAGTGCAGTCTGGGTGGAGGCTGAGGAGATGGGCTGGGAATGAAGCTCAGATGACTGTGGAGCTTCAGAGATGTTCCAGGAAGAAAAAGCTTTCAGGAGGCTTCTGTTAGGATGAATTCAAAATAAGAACAACCTTATCAACGACTAATGATTTCAAATGAAAACCCGCGCGAGTCCCGGGTTCCGGTTTCAGACCTTCGTCCTCCAGTCAAGAGACGGGAAACCATATCAGCAGTTTCTACTGTTTTGGACCGGAATTCTGAGCAGACACACAGTCCTTCTAGAACAACGGTGTCAAACTCGAGCCCGCCGCTATCCTAGCCGACAGCGCATGGACCGCTAATACTACAAGTCCCAGAATGCTCTGCTGGGGTTTTTCGCACCTCTGCCCTCTCCTCTGTGGACAGCAGTCATAGCCACCTGATGCTAACACTGGCACCAATGCTAACCCTCCCTAAAATGGCAAAAACAAAGTCAGATAACAGTATTTTTACACTTATTATTAGCCTGTGGAAAGGCTGCAAGTAAAAAGAGGCAGACAATTTTGTTGACTTTTTATTTAAGTGCCAATAATATGTTTTTTCATTTGAATTTCCATTTTGCATGTGTGCAACATGAAGTCATATCTTGTCTCATGTTTGGGTCCAGATGAAAAGGTGGATTTGGAGTTTGACACCCCTGATCTAGAACCATTCACACATCTGGACAATTCAGGGTCTCCAGTGAACCTCCTGCATGTGTTTGGACTGCGGGACGAACCCGGAGGAACCCCACGCAGACACCAGGAGAACATAGAGACTCCACACAGAAAGACCTCCAACCAGGAGGTTACAAGTTGAAATGTTACAAATGTGGATGGAGGGATGGATAGATAGATAGATAGATAGATAGATAGATAGATAGATAGATAGATAGATAGATAGATAGATAGATAGATAGATAGATAGATAGATAGATAGATAGATAGATAGATAGATAGATAGATAGATAGATAGATAGATAGATAGATAGATAGATCAACTTAAAGACAGACAGACGGACGGACGGACGGACGGACGGACGGATGGACGGATGGATGGACGGATGGATGGATGGATGGATGGATGGATGGATGGATGGATGGATGGATGGATGGATGGATGGATATTTGACGTATCAAAAATCCACAAGGTCTTTTGGATCAAACTCAAATCCAAGGTCAACCGACGACCTCAGGCTTTTCCAGCTGAACATCCAGGCAGTAACTCTGGTAGATCATTTAGAATTTGATCATTTCTATTCATTCCGAGCACATCAGGCTAGATCCTCAGATCCGTCAGAGATGGGTGGGTTCTCCTCCTGATCCCCGAACCCCGCCGTGACCAAGCGACGACATTCGAATTCGACTGAAATATTTCCTCCCCTGAAAACCGTCTGGTCCTCCTCCACCTCCTCCTCCTCCTCCTCCTCCGCTCGCACATCTGCTACGACCCTAAGCTACTACTGTAAATACCACTTCAGATTTAAAGACTGCACGCGTGTGTCCGGTTCGTCGGTGAGAACCAGAGGGCGGTCGGCGTGTGTGTGTGTGTGCGCGTGTGTGTGTGTGTGTGTGTGTGTGTGTGTGTGTGTGTGTGCGAGGAGAATCAATTTAAACACAATCAAAAGTTAAGAGGGATTAAAGCTACTGTGATGAGATAGACCTCTCAAAATGGTTTAAAATAGCTGCAGAGATTATACTAATGTAATCCAATTTAAAGGAGCCTTCCCCAAATATTTATTATTGAAGCACCATCTGTTTGAAGCCTGCAGGGTCAGTCCAACATGCAGTTTTACACCAACAAGGCTATTTTGTTGTCCTACATTCCTCCCTGTCTTATCTGTGAATAACCCATTTTCCCCGTCCCACTCGTGGCCGTTTGTTCGCCGTCATGGTCGCTGACATCGACTAAATCTGGGACATTCGGTCGTCGGTTTGGCGCCCGCTCCCCGACCTCTGCCGGTCAAGGTCGTCCCGCTTCCTTTGCTTCAAGGCGCTTTGATAATAACGGTTTTTTTTTTGTCTTTTTTTTACGTCCGGTTTATCGCGCGGCCGCTCTGGATTTGCCGATACCTGAATCGGCGTTCGGCGAAGGCGGTCCTCAAATACGCAGAAGGTGCAGGGCACGAAAGAAGGACCGGCGGAGAAAACCAGCGAGGAGGAGGAAAAAAAATAAAAAACAACACCAAAAAAAAAAAAAAACAGAGCAGAGTTTCTATGAAATAATTAATTGAAGAGAATCCTGAAGACTGCCGTGCTGCAGGCGTGCAGCCGCTCTCCTGGGAGGTCACTGCCTCCCATTGGCTGGGCTCCATTTCACTGTTATGTTGTCGTGGAGGAAACAGTTAATATATAAAAATGCTCCTTCTCGTGCCATCTGGGCGCCGCCGCGTCTCCTTCCAGCTCCGCTCCTCCACCGGAGGCCCGGGAGCTCCGGGCTTCCGGGCCGGATCCTCGCCGGTGCTCCTCTGAGCAGGATTCCAGCGCAGAACCCTGCAGCTCCCAGAAGCTCTGCTGGTGCTGGAGGAGCCCAGCTGGAGGGGGACACAGCAACGCCCAGATGGGATTAGTAGGTAACAGAAGATCTATATACATATCTATATATATAGATATATATACATGCAGCCAGTATTCTATCCCTATAGAAAAGCATGGAGAGGCACAGTCTTCTCTGAGAGTCGAGGACACGGCGAGAAAAAGCGTATGATTCACCTTCAAGATGTCACACGTTTTTGCTGTTAAACACTTTTGACATTTTTTTTACCTACTGACCAGGTCTGTGTTAGCATCTTCCAACAGATGTGTATGAGGGGGAGGGGAGATCAATAACTGACTAGATAAATAAGTAAATAGATTGATAATAGAATAAACAAATAAATAAATAAATAGAAAGATAAATGAATAAAAAAATGTTAAATACATAGATAAAAATAGATAAATGAAAAAAATGAAATTTAATAAAACGATTGATTAGTAAATTATTGAAAAGAAACATAAATCAAGAAATAAAAGTTTGCTAAATAAATAGGAACAAATAAATAAATAAACTGAATTAGATAAATAGACTGATGAATAAATAAAACAGAAATAAATAAAAACATTGCTAAAAAATAATTAAATACATAGATTGATAAAAAATGTATAAATGAATAAAATAAAATTGAATAAAAAGATTGATAAGTAAATTAATGAAAAGAAACAAATCAACAAATAAATGTTTGCTAAATAAATAGAAACACAAATAAATTAATTGACTGAATTAAATAGATAGACTGATAAATGTATAAAACAGAAATAAATGAAAACATAGCTAAACATAATTAAATATATAGATGGATAAATAAATAGATAAATGAGTTAAATATAACGAAATAAAAAGATTAATAAGCAAATGAATGAATAGAAAGACAAATAAATAAATAAACATTATTAAATAAATAGATTGATGGATGAAGAAATAGAAACAGAAATAAATTAAAAAAAAAAACAAATTAAATTCATAATTAAATTCTATTCATAATAGATAGATAAATAAATGGTAACCATTTTCAATTAAAGCTTGCAGGTTTTGCGTGATAATAACTCACCTGGCAACTAAGTGTCAGCACATTCGGTTTCATCCTCCTGACCTCCGGAGTGGGAGATGATGGGAGTTCACAAAGCTCTGGAGATCTTTCTTTGTTCTCGTTCCCTGAAAAATCTCTCGTTGTAACTGAACTTCTGCAGGATTTCTTGGCCGCACACGCCGTCTCTGCTCAATTTTTCTGGGTGTGAAATGAAATCTCAGGCTGGATATTTCATGTCAAAAGAGCGGTTTGTCCACTTGGAGCTGGAAGAGCGGAGGTTTGGCGTGGAAAATGGGTTCACAACTGCACGAATCCCGAAACCAATTAGCGCTGTTTCTGGAAACGAAGCAATTTGTTGCTTTGGAGTTGTTTTTTCCACGCGCAATCAAGTAATTACACAGAAATGCCGTGAAGGGGCTCCTCGTCACACGGCATGATGGTTGTCTACATCTATCGGCTAATTACAAGAGCAATTAACGGGTTAATCTGTGTCGTTTAGCCCTTAATTATAAAAGAAGGTCGCAGAATCGCAGATATCGGAAGAAAGCGGGATTTTAGGGAAAGATTTTCACGTGAAACCGGCGGGACGCTCATGATTAGCCTCTCAACCTTCGACCCGGCTGTGCCAGTTCATTCTGAAGTTAGCCGCCCACCCAGCTAACGGGTCAAAGCGTGTGTGTGTGTGTGTGTGTGTGTGTGTGTGAGCGTAAGTGAAGCCTAAGCCAGCAGAAGCTTTGGCTCCTGAGACTCTCACATGAGCGAGGAGACATGAGTGGAAGCGGAGATTACTTGGAGAGATAGAGCGGGGCTTGTTAAGGAGGATGGGTTTATCTTCACGCAGGCCCACACGGCTCCCCGAGGGAGACGCTCTCTTATCCCTCGTCTGATCGCACGCCGCCGAATTAACAGGCCGATGCCATTTTTTGGGCCCGGAGCATCGCCAATGTGTCAATAATAAAAAGTCAGGTGTGTGTTTTGCGCGGACGCCGCCCGACGGGTCGGTTCGCTTGGAAGGAAATAACGCCGGCTTGGTCGGGTTCAACGGTGACGGCGGCGCGGGTCTGATGAGCTCACCGGGCCTCCCGCTGAAACCTGGGAATGTGCTGCCCCCTGTGGGCCGCGTCGCGCCTCCTCTCCTTCCGGGCTCCCGGTTGACTCTCCCGCCGCGAATCCCCCCCCCCCCCCCCCCCCCCCCCCCCCCCCCCCGGGGCCCCCCCCCCGGCCGGACCCCCGCCGCCCCCGCCGGGGGCCCCCCCCGGGCCCAAAAACACAATTTTTTTTGTAAAAGGGAAAACAAAA